>JAOVYX010015958.1:0-88021 GCA_035668315.1 Drosera spatulata | reverse complement strand
ATCTGGGACAACAAAAAAGTTGATTAGTCATGATCATGGATCACAACTATTCCTGCTAATGTCGCATCGTCGATCAAGAGTTGATCACTTCAGTCTAAGATACCGTCAATTATATGAATGCGTCGGTTCCCATCTATTCGGGATGCCTTACGTGAATTCGCCAGCATTCACGGATCATTAGGGACCTATCATTAGGAATATATTCAGATGCCCGAACAAGTATCCTTGCAAATGGGAAACAGTAAGGTTTGAGCCGGTTTTCTGGCCGGATAAGCCAGTTTGACCGATTAATCACAACTCAGCAATCGGCTTCCAAGATCAGTATTCCCATTATCAAGTTTGCTGATTAACCAACGGAATTTTCATGCCACAGTTCAGAGTCAAAAAACGTTTATTGAAGTAAATACTAGTAGCATGATAGCATCTGCAGTGCTTTACTGAGTTTTAGGCATCCATTTTTTCAAAATAGACATTTCAAGTTATAGCTTGTTCCTTGTCCTACCAAAGAGAAACACAAGCAGAGGTACCTGTGTAATCAAAGTAGCTTCCAGCTCAAGAAATTCATGGACTTGCTAGAAAGCTCAGTCGCGAATAACGGCAATTCCATTCCTTTGGTTTTTCCCAGCGCATATTTATCTGGTGACCATGAAGACCAAGTATCAGTCTCCAAGACCCTCACTTACCATGTGGCGAAGAAATCCAACGAACACAGATTTCTCTGGGTAACCATCTTACCATAATCTCTGAGGCGGTGCTCAGCCAACAAGAAATGATATCTGAAGCAATGCTCAAGCGAAACCTGAATCCTTCTAGCGGTACTCCTATGACAGTAGTACCCTGGAAACGAAAAAAACATAGTAGATCACAGTGTTGAATTTCCTCATCCAGCTTTATGGGTAAATATGTAAAAGAATCATGTATGCTCATTGCAGTGTTATAAAAGAGCACTGAAAACAACATCGCCATACTTTGGTTCTGCAATTGCTGCTAATCATCTAAGTTCATTACCCAGCCCAGCCGATTTCACCTAAGTTAAGGGACACCAGATATCCTGAGTAGGGAAATTCGTGTAGGACGAAAGCATGACCACCCTCAGTTGAGTGCGTGCAGTTGGAAATATGAATCTTAAAGATGAAGTGGCCATGGTAGGTCGAATTGGAACTCAGATTCTGGACACAAAGGAGAGCGCCAAGTAGACTTTGTCCATGTGATATCCAAACAGAATTGCCTAATTTTTCCAGTTAATACTAAGAGAAGAGAGATGCATAAGGAAAAGGTAACCTAAAGGGCGTTGCTTAGTGTCTGATCAAGAAAGATGTCAAACACACAACCGAAGCAGGTTGCAGTGCATACAGCTGAACACAGAACCGAAGAATTACCTGAGTTACATATTAGACAGGAACTACATAAGAAAGACATGGCATACAAGAGCCGACGTTCTTCTCAGAATTTTCAACCAACAGCTGCAGAATAGTACAAAGCTAGCTAAGAAATTCGCAAGCAAGGGAAGAACTTTTACTAGCATCTTTACAGTAACTACGACCAGTAAGATTCAATACCTCCTTAGTAGAGAACAGGCATTAGGCCTTCAAAGCGCCTTAAATTCCACTTAAATATGTGTTATCTACAAAGTTGAACCAGCTGCAGTTCGACAATCATAACGAGAATAATTTCAAACGCATCCAAATTAATGCGCGGACAACAAGCTGAAGCAACTGTAGTAGCAACTGACATCATCCTTGTTCTAACTTAACAGCAGCTACTCCTGCAGTGATTGCCACAAGCAAGATAGTCAACAATGTAAACAAATCAATCCACAGATTAGATATATTCATGAATCACGGATCTAAGCAAGAGGAACAGAATATCGATACATGAACAAGTATTCATAGCGGATCAAACAAAGCTGAACTATGAATTTCAGACCAGTCTACTAACATTCCTAAACAAAGTAACAATATCACATGGCACCGTCACCAAGTACATGAAAAGAAAATTCTGTATCAGTGTATCACACAATTGCAAGATGATCTTACTAGATGCAATGATAAATAAATTTCATCGCTGTTTTATTAGACAACATTATAGTACCCTAAACCCGAAGTTAGCATGATCAGTAGCATTAGTTGAGCATAATCCTAATACACAAACTCCAATAAGCTGAGATCAGTATGACCGCTATTGAACTCGCATAGTCGTTCAGGGAAGTATCTACACATACATAGGTAAAGTCGTTACAAGGCTATTGAACTAATCAAAACGATGAACACGTAGAGTGTGAATCATCATCAACTACTATTCAGATATTCTCGTCGTGGATAGGGTTTGGTTAACTAAGATGCAAGCAGAGAGACTGTTTTCTGAAGTGTAAAATCAAGTGAAATGAAAAATTGAAAATGCCTAAACACAGACATATGAAGTGGGAAATCATGATTTGGAATCCTAAGGAGCTGTTAGGTATCACAGTCAAAACTTTGAAAACTAAAACCAGTAAGACAAACAAAAACTAACAATGAAAACCAAAATCATTTTACAAAATAAAGTGATTTTTTATAAAATAAAATTGAAAATTACATTCAAATGAATTAGAAATAAAAACAGAAAATTATTTTTCCTAGATTTTTGTTTTCAACTTCCGTTTTATCAATTTGAGAATCAGAAAATATGAAACTGATTGAGCGGGATAGGAAGCATGGAGTCTTGACCTTTAGCCAGAAAAAATATATTGAGAAGGTTCTTGACCGATTTGACATAAAAGATACCAAACCCGTTTCTACTCCCTTGGCAGTGCATTTCAAGCTATCCTTAAAGTTATCATCGAAAACTGAGGACGAGGTGAGGAGTATGGCCTCGGTGCCTTATGCAAGTGTAGTTGCTTCCCTGATGTACGCTATGGTACGCACTCGACCCGATTTATCACAAGTTGTGTCAGTAGTCAGTCGTTATATGGACAGACCTAGTAGAGGTCACTGGCAGGCTATGAAATTGATCCTTAGATATCTTAAGGGTTCATGGGGATTGAGCCTCGTTTACGATGCAAGACGAGGTGGAGGCAGCAACAATGTTGAAGGGTTCTCAGATTCAAACTATGCTGGAAATCTGGATCGTCGGAGGTCACTTACAGAGTATGTATTCACTTTTTGTGATGGGTCAGCTTCTTGGAAGGCTACTTTGCAGGATACTGTAACTTTGAATATTACAGAAGTAGAGTTCATGGCTGTTGCGTCAGCTGTGAAGGAGACGATTTGGTTGAGCAATTTGGCTTCAGACTTAGGTCTGAAGCAAGATAGCATAGTGGTTCACTGTGACAGTTCATCAGCCATTCATTTGACCCATGATCAGATGAGAGGACCAAACACATTGACATCCGATATTACTTCGTACGGGATGTTAAAGATATCAAGGTGATGAAGATTGTTACTTCAGAAAATCCAGCTAATATACTGACGAAACCAATCCCTACTTCAAAGTTTCGTCATTGCCTGAAACTCTTAGGAGTGGAGGGCAGCTAGGCTCGTTTGAAGCTTACCTGGAGGTTGCTCGACGACAATGAAGTTGATTTGAGTCAAGGTGGAGATTTGTTGATGAGTGCCTAAATCTGCGTTAGTCTCCGCGTCCTCCTCACGCGATCTCCTTTCCCGCGTGAAGCTTTCGTGTTCTTCTCCGTGTTTCCTCCGCGTCTGATTTTGGCTTATAAAAGGAAAAGGAGGAGAGGAGGGGAAGAGTAAGAGGCGTAGAGAGCTGCAGGGAAGAGAGGAGTAGAAGTGAGATAGGAAGAGATGAAGGAAAGGAGAGACAGAGAAAGGAGATAAGGAAGGAGAAAGGGGATAAGAGGATAAGGTTCTATTTACATATACACACAAAAACACATTGAGGGTTTAAGGGATTTATTTTAAAGATTATTATATCTATCCCTTATTGTGAGATTCTCAATATTTTGGGAGTAGCTCTTTTTGTATTTCCTCATTTGGTTAGTGGATTCTTCATCGTCAACGACCGCCCGTGGTTTTTCCCATAAGAGTTTCCACGTAAAAATCTTTGTCTCATTAATTTTACTTACTTGTTATTGTTTGTATTTATAATTAACAGACCCGTTCGTAACAGTCTCATTGTTTCATATGCCACATTCCATGAATAATGCATCTTTTGAATGTCTCCCCAATTCAATAGCTCTCCTTCTCCTTTTGATCTCAGGATCTCCATTTGTTCTTCACATAACAAAAAACGCAACAATAGTATGTTTATAATTAATATTACCCATACGTGTTTCACCAGTAGATTCTAAACTTAATCTATGACAATTATTATCAGTGATATATTTTATTTTATGTTTAAAAAATTACCAATAATATTTATTCAAGGGTTCTATGTACCTTTGTAGACGTGATCATATACATGAGGAAGCTCGGCAAGATATTTGACGATACATTACTGGTGATGGCAGAGCTTGCAGTGTCATAACCTCCAAGCACGAAGACAAGGATCTTGGTGGCAATACTTGTCTCGCTCATTTGTTTTCCATCCTCATCAACAAACGAAAGCATGTGAGAAAGTATGTCTTGTTTTTGGGTCTCTTTGTTCTCGATGATTTCCCTCTTTCTCTGCCTTATGATTTCCCTTGGCTGTTTACGAATGATCTTTGATGCCTTTAAGCCGCAATTGAAGGAAGTCCCTGGTAGATTGACTGGAAACGAAACCAATCCGTACATAAGTGTTTCACATCCATCTGAAAGCCTTGCCACCTCTTCGGGGTCATCGATGCTCAAGAACAATCGACATGCCAACAAGAACGTATACCTGTATGTCACTCGTGGTCAATAAACTATCAGAAAGGTATTTATTTCCTATGTTCACATTCTGCTTTATGTGGCAGTAGGAGTAATTTTGGAGTAGTGTTAGTTGTCGTAACTGCTTTGAAGAATATCCAGACTCTGAGAAGATGTGCTCCATCAGGCACCCATTTACACTTTGGATTGTGCATTTCTGTGGGTACTTAATAAGAACGTATGGACTTGTGTGTATGCCCAGTTTTAGTAAATGATTTACATCTAATTAATTCCTGCTCTTTCTATGTCCATTTCTTTTAGACCGACGTATCCGCGCATATACCTCTTGGACAGTGGATGAACATGGACCTGTTCATTGCCCTCCCATGATGTCGCAAAATGCCTTTGAGCAATTGTGTCCATGACTTCTGCATATTGACCGAAGGATTCAGGTCTCATCACATCAACATCAATCTTACGTGTGATTTTCGAGAGTTCTTCCTTTGTTTCATTGTCATCTCTCGGGATCATCATGTCGAAAGACTTGGAGTCCAATAAGTGACGAATTTATTTCCATTGCCAAACAGGAACCTATGGCCTTGCTGACCACAAAAGATTATCATGCGCTCTCCTAGCAAAGATGTCTTGAACATGAGGGGCGAGAAGCGTGACATCCGTTCAAAAATGAACTTCTCCGGACATCCACTCTTCCAACCCAAGTAGAACTTTATGCTTTCTTCGATGAACGGGAGGCCCAGGTTCCCCGGGGGAAGGTTCACATTGTTGTTTCTTCTGTGTAGTATGTATGATATTATTATGGGTATGAAAATGAAGAGGAGAGTTGTGTATGCAAACATGGAGATTAGAGAGAGCTCCATGTTTCTGTGTTGGCTGTTGACAAGTGCAGTGTTGTAGGAACCTTAGCTTTCCCCTTCATTTATAATATAATGGATTAAACTAGTTCAAGCGTTTCAGAATTCTATCTTGGCTAGAGTGTCTATGTTGCGAATTCTTAGGTGTATGAGCTTCAACCAGTTTCGTAGGGCCGGTTGGTAATGATTGTGTTTTGTTTTCTTTTAACATTTTAGTTTTGATGTGTTTACTAGTTTTCGTCCTTGGTTTCTTGGTTTTTTTTTTTACTGGTTTTAGTTTTTATAATTTTAGGTAATATTATCAAACAATCCCTAGCTAAAATATTGATATAGTTCAGTGATGAAAATATAAGTTTCACATGATGAATCAATCATACTACTACGCGGGCAAAGGTACTAGATATGAACAATTGTATTTCACAAGAGTCATATGAAGCATATGTGAAAGTTGTTAGGACCGGGCAAGGTATAACCGATGCATGTCCATTTACATGTTAAGTTATTGTTTGTTTTGAGTTTATCATCAACAATCCGCATAGAATTTCTATGTGCTTTGATAATTAGGATTTATAATCAATTTTATAAATTTACATCTTATTTTTCCTACAGCCCATGTGAAAACAACACCCAGCAAAAGTTATAACCCGGATGCATGTTGTTATAATAAGACACCTCCTATGTAAAAATTGAGAAGTGAAGTCGGTACTTTCTTATATATTAATATTTTTGGCCCTTTTTATTGATGTATTTCTGAGTCGCATATATTTTGCAACATGTGATATTATTTTATATGCATGAATACACATCTCGTTTACATATCAAATCACATATGATCGTCCCGTAACATGTATTAAGTTGAAGTACATAAGTACGTAACTTACACAAGTATTAATATTTCAGGATAAATTTACAAAAAATTACGTTTGATTATCGTTACACGCATATAAAACTTTACGTCGATGCGCGTATATAGTCTAAACATTGTAAAATTTTCGAAACGAAGGAAGGAGTATATATTTAGCTAGTGTAATACTATTAGTTGACTATTCCTCCCACAATTCAGAGAGCTTGAGTGTAAAGTTTTAGTGCATATATTTAAATTCAATCTTGTTATTTAAAGACAAAGCAAGTATGTACAAGATCCAATAAGGCAATAAATCAGATACATAATCCCAGATATACAAATATACAATGTGACCACCAGCTGATAAATGTCGAAACTTATTCATCTCAGATCAATATTCGCAATTCATGAACAAAGTTGACCGTTAACTACCTTCTAGAAAGCAATACAGGAGTAGTACTCAATCACTGGAAAAAGAAAAAAAAGATGAATTTGCGACCAAGAAAATAATTTAGTCGTAAAATTGACGACTATCATTGATTTTTAATCGTAAAATTTACGACTAACTGAGCTTAGTCATCATCTTTGCGACTATATAAATTTTCTCACCAATTTAACGATTAAAATCAAGTTTAGTAACTAAATTAACGATTAAAAACTATTTGTAGCAAAACTAACGACTAAAATGGAGCTTAATCGCAAAGTTAGCGATCAAAATATTTTTAGAAGCAATTTTCGTTACCAACCATATTTTAATAACCATTTTTGCGACTAAATTAGAATTTTTTGTAGCTAATTTGACGATTAAAATAAACATTAGTCGTCATTTTCTTTAAAAAAGTGACCTGTATTTTTAATGATTAAAATAATTTTACTAACAAATTTAACGACTAAATAGTAAGTTTAGTCACAAACTTAACGACTAATTAATAAATTTAATCATAAATTTTGTGATTATTAAGATTAATTAGTCATCATTTTTGTCAACTTCGAAAAAACAGATAATTTTATTCCCTTTCTTTGGCCCAATGGCTTTAGGTTTGCATTACAACACACTTGGACAAGGGACTGAACCTCCTTGAGCGCGTCGAAAAAGTTTATTTCGTTTCCACATCCGAGTTGTATTTTATTTATTTTTTCAGTTTTTTAAAATACACGATTGAAAAATTTATCCGTCAATTTTACGATTAAAATCTTAAAAATAATCTCCAACTTTGTCACTAAAGTGGAAAATTAGTCCCTGCGTTGCAACACACAGGAACAAGGGTCTGAACCTCCTTGAGCGTGCGGAAAAAGTTTATTTCGTTGCCACATTTGAGTTGTTGATTCGGTTTTTTTCTTCTTCAGTTTTTTAAAATACATGACTAAAAAATTTGTACGTAAATTTTACGACTAAAAAGTCTTAAAAATAGTCTCCAAATTTGTCACTAAAGTGAAAAATTAGTCGCCATGTGTTGCAACTAAAAAACTAGTTTAGTCGCCAAAACTTCGAGATTAAAATTGTAGAAAATTATCTAGAACTACAACTTTTCAAAATTAATCTTAAAAATATACACACGAATACATATTTCTCAAAACATATAATTTCAACCTATTATCCCCATCTCTCTCTCCTTCCTCCTCCTTCCCCTTCATTCTCTTCCTCCTCACCCTCCCTGTATTCTTGCGATCATTTTCGATCCTTTAATCTCTTTGCGATCTCAGTATGTGGCTCTCTTTGATTCGATTTGACATTTCTTGTTTTGATTTTGATCAGTTAGGATTAGGACTGGATTCGTCAGACCATACCACAATGTTTAATTTGATTCCCAACAATTGGGGGCGGATAGGTGATGTCGTGGATCGATATTTTGGATTCGTTTTCCAGATTGAGATCGCTTCATTTTCGACGCATGATTATGGCTGATGCGGATCTGACGATGCTGGTGAACTTCAAATGGAGGTTATTGGGTCGTTGATGGCATGAATGTGATAACTCCGATGTCCGAGAACACTATCTCTGGGATGGATGAGATTTGTGAGGGTGAGGGTGAGAGTGAGGGTGAGAGTGAGGCAGTGGTGGTGGAGGAGAGGATGGGACGAAGGCGACAACTATGGAGATGAAGGAGGAGAGGAGAGAGGAGATTAGAGAGAAATGTGACAATGGTGGTGGAAGTGGTGACGGTGGTGATGGAGAAGAACGGAAAAAGGCGGTGTGGTGTCTGGATTGCTAGTAGTTTTTGGGGTGACGGTAATGGATTATGGACTTCCATTGATTAGTCACAAGGATGTGCAACTAGCGTTCCATGTTGGGAAACTGACGCTCTATGTTGAAAAACTGGCGCTCTGTTTCTGGAAAAAAAAAAAACACATAGAACGTCTGAGTAAAGTGACGCTTTATTTTGAAATAGAGCGCATGAGTAAAGTAACGTTATATTTTTTCTTCATTCAGGAGCTTTTTTTTTTTTTAAGCGCTCTGTGCTATAGTGCAGGCACTCTGTGCTACAAAACAGGTGTTCTGTTTTGGGATTCCGACGAGATAGTCGGATTCAGGCAACGTCTCCAGCAGGTGGTCACGGGCGCTTTATGTTACAGTACAGATGTCTGTTTTGGAATTTCGACGAGTTGGTCAGATTCCGACAACGTCTCCAGGGAGGTGGCCAGATTCCGACAATATTTTCGACGAGGTGGTCGGATTCCGACAAGAGTTTTATAGTGTTGAGAATAGGCATAGAGATTTAAATGAGATGGATGGATGATATGTTTTTGGAATTTAGATTCTTTATGTATCTTTTTGTTATTTTTTTTTTCAAGTTTTTGTATATTTAGGTAAAAATCCCTTAAATTGTGTTTGGTCTCTAGTTTTTGCGACTAAATATCTATTTTAGTCGACAAATTCAATTGCTACTAATGACGTTTTAGTCGTTATTTTTGCGATTAAATGAAAAGTTAGTCGTCAAACTCAGTTAACTGTAAGTTTTTGTACGAGATTTTTTTAGTAGTTATTTAGTCTTCTGTGTTATTTTTTGCAACTAATTTTTCCCATTTTGGGACCAATTTATTTAGTCGCTTGGGAGGTGATTTTTTGTAGTGAATCTCGATATTTTTTTTCTTTTATTTTTTTTTTGGTATCTTCGTTTTCTTTTTGAACTCGATCCGAGTTCAGGTCATCAAGTTAATTTGATACAAGGAGAGATCATTCGCAGCAGTTTCTAATCGGATGGAAGAGCCCATTGGGCCGTACTGATTTCATCAAGACCCAATGGGCCCGTTTTCCGGCCACCAGACTGATCCAACCCAAACCTATACAGCACAGCCCGTGAGCAGTCAAAAATCACTTCCAAAAATTTCGGCGATGGCGATGGCGATGGCGAACAGTGCATTCAAGACATTTTAGGGTTTTCATGATTCGTTTCAATTTCCGTTCTCGTTGATCACTTCTCGGTTTTGATTTCTATGGTGAGTCTCTTTGCTACTCGTCTGGTTAATGTTTAGGTTAATCAGTTCAATCAATCGTATGTGCGATTAGTATTCTAAATTGGCTTCGATTATATCAGGTTATGCTGTGCGTGGATTTGTCGTTGAAATGCATAGTTGCAATCGACATGTAAATAATCCAAACAGGTAACTATTGTTCGATCTATTGTTCAGGTGTTGCCCCTGTCCTGTTTGAATTGCTGATATCATAGGATTAGGTGCAATTTTAGGCTCCGAATACTGGTTTTTATTACATTCATAGTTAGAAAAAACGTGTATAATATGCGTATTATATATGTACCATTCGTTTTTTTGAAAAAACAAACACGTTTTGCCATTCATTTTTGAAAAATACGTGAAAATATGCGTTTTTTTTCGTGTCAACGTTTGATACATGTTTTATACGTTATTCGTGTTATACGTTTGGTAAAATGTCAACCCTTTTTTTTCTTCGGGTGACCAATTTTAAATTTTATAACTTATTTACTTAGATATTTGATTGGTTTGTTATTAAAATGATTAAAACGATATGAAAGACTTTAAATTCACATACTCTATTAACAAAATAATATTTCATCTCTAAGAGAACTAAAGTGTATTCGAAGGGATTATAAATTTGATGCAATGTGAAATAACAGTTGTCGTTTGTCAACCGTAGCAATGTGAAATAACAGTTGTCGTTTGTCAACCGTAGCAAAGAAAAAAGAAACCCAAAAACTCTTATTAATAACAAACATGGGAAATACTTCATATTATGTCTTTGCTGCAGCTGATCAGCAGCATCATTTTTCAAATATATATAGATCTTTTTTTTTGAAAAGCATATATGTAGCTTTCTTATTGTATGACAATGTTTAAATACATAGATTGTCATCTATTTTATGAAGTTAGTTTATTCTATCTAATTTGGTTGTTTTGTTTGAATACTTTACATCATAGGAGTACATATCTATTTATATAAAGTCAAGCGGGTGGACGAAAACTGCCGTAGATATGAGGGATTATTAGTTTCACAATCTAATTCATAGTAGTAGTTGATATACTACATCATAGGAGTACATATCTATTTATATAAAATCAAGTGCGCCTCGATGAAAATGAGGGATGGTAAAATGTCATGGTCTGAGCATAGACCTACCAACCTTAGAATTAATCCTATGTTTCGACTGGGCCTAGATGTGGATGTGTACGAATACATATGGCATGACCAAGAACTCGAATTCAGATTTCGTGAGGAAAGAGTCTGCATGGGAGTCCATGTGAAGGTCTAGGATACGGATCCATGATTATCTTTTCATCAGCAATCAGTTTCTCCCATTTGAATCTTTTCACGATGTTGTGGAGAAAAACAAGTATTTCTAGTCGAGCATAATCTCTTCCCGGGCACATCCTTGTTCCTCCACCAAATGGTACGAATGTGTAAGCAGTAGGCCCGGTCCCTTCAAACCTAGATGGATCAAACTTCTCTGGGTCCGGAAAATACTCAGGATTCTTATGTGTTGAATTCACCGTCCAATACAACTACGAAAAACAGATTTTGAGTTTCTCATAAATCAAGACAAAGCACCATCGTCATGAAATCTAGAGCTTAGATTGGTGCTGTGAGAAGCTTAGTGTTAATTTTACATAATAGTGAGACACATCAATCTCCTTTTTGAATGATTTTTCCATTATCTAGTCATCGGGTTTTTAAAATCTCACTGTAGACAGCTAAGGTGCCATGGCATGATCCTACGTTAGTGCACAAGTAAACAATTCATCAAAACGTGCAAACCTTGGATCCTTTAGGAATTGAAAAACCACCATAATCGAAATCAGCAATAGCCACTTTAAAGAACCCTTGTGCAGGTGAAGCAAGCCTCATTGCTTCACATGCCGCATTCCATGAGTAGTGCATCTTTTGGATGTCTCCCCAATTTAATAGCTCTTCTTCTCTTTTTGATCTCATGATCTCCATTTGTTCTTTCATATACACAAAACAAATGAATGAGCTTATAATATGACAAATATGATTAGTCGGGTTTCTTCTGAATTTAGGAACATTTTGGAGACTCGTGTTAGAATGAGCTCAAGAATTGGAATATCAACAAATCAAAAGAATCTTATAATATGAGAAAAGCAGTTGCAGTGCTTACGATGATGGTAGAATGTGTTTGATCGGTTGATCTTTGACTTAATACTTAACATTTATCATTAAGATTTATTCAATATGATCCTGCGTACCTTTGTAGACCTGATCATAGACATGAGGAAGCTCGGCAAGGTATTTGACGATAGTGGTGATGGCACCGCTAGCAGTGTCATAACCTGCAAACACCAAAGCAAGGATCTTGGTGGCAATACTTGTCTCGCTCATGTGATCTCCGTTCTCATCTACACAGGAAAGCATGTGAGAAAGTATGTCTTGTTTTTGGGCCTCTCTTTTCTCGATGATTTCCTTCTTTCTCTGCCTTATGATTTCCCCGAGTTGTTGACGAATGATCTTTGATGCCTTTAAGCCGCGATGGAAGCAAGTCCCTGGTACATCGATTGGAAGAGAAAACAACCCATACGCGAATGTTTCAAATCGATCTGAAAGCCTTGCCACCTCTTCAGGGTCATCGATGCTCAAGAATAATCGACATGCCAACAAGAAAGTATACCTGTATGTCATCCCATGGTTAATAAACTTTCAGAAAGGTATTCCTTTCCCCCCTATCTCTACACTGCTAAATATTCGGAAATATGACCTAATGGAATAAGCTTGGCTCCGATCAAGAAGTCTTAAATTAGGCGCCTATTTTTATTATATCTATTGTTTGCTCTCTATCTCCATTTCTGCATTTTGAAACTTTAATTGATATAGTACATCTTTATAAAAGAACGTAGCTATTATACCTTTTGGACAGTGGATGCACATGAACCTGTTCTTTGCCCTCCCATGACATTGCGAAATGTCTTTGAGCAATCGTATCCATAACGTTTGCATATCGACTAAAGCATTCAGGTCGGATCATATCAACGACAGCCTTACGCAGAAGTTTTGAGCGTTCTTCCAGCGTTTCATTGTCTTCTAAAGGTATCAACTTGTTTACAGATTTAGGAAGCCAACTGTTGACGAGCTTATTTTCATTGCTGAACAGGTACTTATGGCCTTGCGGACCACAGAAGACCATGGTTGGCTCTCCAAGCAGTGAGGTCTTAAACACGAGAGGCGAGAAGCGGGACATCCGTTCAAAAATAAATTTCTCCGGCTGTCCTTTCTTAGAATCCGTGAAGAACTTGAAGTTCTCTCCGATGATCGGGAGGCCCAAATTCCCCGGGGGTAGGTTCGGATGGGTGTTTCTTCCGTACAGTATATATGAGATTATGGGTATGAAAATGATGAGAAGACTTGTGTATGCAAACATGGAGAAAAGAGAGAGCTCCATGTTACTGTGTTGGCTGTTGCAGAGTGCACTGATGTAGGAAATGAGCTTGCCCATGCATTTATCATGGACGCGGGTGCTTATTGACGCTTTACTGTTTGCTTGAAGTAGTTGTATAGGCAAAGAGTGAAGTGGCAATTTAGAAGCAAAAGTTTGATACTCCTGAGAACAGGAGGTTTATGAAGGGTAGTGAAATTGATGGTTGACCATAATCTTGAGAAAGTCTAACCAAAAACGGCCGAAACATTGAAGCTTGTACCACATCTGATCCACTCGAGCACATGTTTCCCTTGGAACTCCGGCACTTGGCGATCGTGGACTCGATCACCTCCTCCGGCACCCCGTGGTTGACCACCCATATCTAAGGTTCGTACATGTTGAAGTGGTTATACTCCCCAGGGCCTAAAGTTCAACAGGCCAGATCAAGGCTTAGGATATTAAATCTTATCTTGATATAGTGGTCTAAGCTTTACCTAATTAATTGGGTTTAATATTGACCAATGATTTCATGAGTATTTGTTAAAATAGGCGGCTAATTTACTGCCTAACAAACCAATCTTATTAAATATTTTCCTTTGTCTCATATTAGATGTAACTGATGCAAGGTTTTATGTGTGTCAAATTTTTATAAAATTTAGTGAAATTTTTTTTCAGTAATAATGTGAATATTGTAACGTCGAGGGAGAAGATACTGGAGGTATTAATAGATGTATTGATTGTTTTTTTTTTTTTTTATGAAAAGTTTATCTAACATGATAATATTATAACTAAATTGTGACTATAAAAAAATATTGTATGTATTATTACATCGGAGGAAGTATTAATCAATGATTTCATGAATAATGATATAATATATCGAAAAAAAGAAACGAAAAACCAAAAACAAATTCAAATCAATCTCTTTTTTTTTATTATTGTTTTGAATTTTAAACGATAGGATTTTGTATATTGTTATTGTACATGAGCAGTTTTTGATGTTGTTTTTTATCGATAATATATAGGCGGCTAATTTATTGCCTAAGTTAACAATCTTACTAAATACTTCCTTCGTTCCACAAATTTTGTATCTTTTTGTCATTTTGGGATATTCCAATTTTTTTGATTCATTTCCCAATAAAGAAAGTTTTATATAATTATGAATTTTTGTGTGATTGAGGATTAAAGTCGGAAGAAGAAAGAAATAATTTCAAATTTGCGTGTTACGAAATATGTGGGACAGGAAGTACTTGGTTCGTGGTTATTACACTGTTTGAGATGACAGTCTTATATGATTATTCCCTTCGTCCCATTTAAATTTGAACGGTTTGAATTGTCACGATAATTGTTGAATTAAAAAGGAATTATAATTTTGTCCTTATGAGTATGTGAGATAAAAAAATGAGGAAAAGAAGAAACTAAAATAGTGATGGATGAGTTCATATAATATAAAATAAGAATATTTTTATTTTTTTATATGAAAAAAATTAATATATATAAAAATATTATAATTTGAATGAGATATTAAAAAAATACTATAACATAAGATTCTACTGTCTGTAGAACTAAAATTCAACAAAAATAAATTTTTTATTAAATTATATAAAAATTTAACACAACCGTTTATGATATGTGGACGTTTTGATTGGAGGTTTGGGTTGATGATCGAAGGTGGAGATGAATGTGAATGAGGTTGGGGGTGAGAAGCGGTGGAGTCTGACTTTGTACTTGGCGTGGTGAAATGGTGATGGTGTATTGGCGTGTACGCGAAGAGCAATGGATGCCAACTGGTCAAGGGAATAGAGTGGTGGGAGGATACGTGTCACCATCTGACAACAGTGACGTGACTCAGTTAGCTTCATTTGTTTATTTTCTCCGTTTCGATTACTCCCGGTCCCAAAATTATTATCATCTTCGAAATTTGATATTTATATAATGATAATTAAATATTATTTTTTATAAATTTGTAATGAAATATTAATGATTATATAAATTATATATTTTAATTTAATATATGTTACGACACGATCAGACGTGATTTGATATGAAAATGAGATTTATATTTATATATATAAAATAATATAAAATACGTATATATTATTATTATGAGACGGATGAAGCAAAACGATTTAATTTTTAAAAAAAATGATTTATTATTAAAATTTATATGTGTGTTGAATTTATATAGTAATGATTTTTTTTGTCCTTCTGGATGTGAGGGAGAGAAGTGAGATTAAAAAAAATGATGATTAAAACAATTAATATGATGTAAAATAGGAATACTTTGATAATATTGCATAAAAAAAGTTTTCAAAATAAGAAAATATGTCATTTATTTTGAAACAGAGAAGAAAAAAACGTTTTACTCCCTTCGTTTCATAATAAACGCAACGGTTGATTTTTCACGAAAATTTATGTATATTGATTTTGTGTATAAAGACTAAACTACTCTTTTGGTTATGTAAGAGTAAAAAGAGAGAAAAAGAATGGAAGGAGAAGTGATAATGATATGAGTTAAAATGATATAAATAAAACGTATAGATGTTTTGATATTTTAAAAAAAAAATATAAATGAGATAATGTTTTAATTATTATAAGACATCCAAAAAAATAAATATTATATTTATTATAAGAAAAAGAAAATAATTAATATGAAAATTTCTTCGAAGAAGGATCAAGATGTGTTGTTATACAGCGACCTATAAATGTAAAGTGATGAATAGAGTGTTAAATCGTAGCCAAATACTCCATTCATTTTGAATTATATAAAATAGTTTGATTAAATACGGAATTTTATGTGAGAGTTAAATATGATTAGTATATTTTTTTTATAATAGTAAGAATTGATATAAAAGTATGTGAGAGAAATTAACGGGGTGTGAATATGATGAAAAAATGTGTTTAATTTAATATAATATAAATTTGATTCCAAATATAAAAATAAAATAAATATTATATTTTGAAATTAAAAAAAATATTTAATATAAAAAGAAGAGAGTATGTTATAATTTCTGTCATGGAGTATTTCTCATTTGTCAGGTGCAATTGACTATATGTCGCTCTACCCGTAACAGTAAAGTGAGGATGTGATACCTGAGACTATCTTCCAGTCATCAACGGCACGCACAAATCTAAAATACAATTTGATAATTATTATATCCATCCTAAAATTATTAAAATATTTTTTATATATATTATTCAATATGTAATTTGAGGAGGTTTCGTTATTTATCTAAACGATACGATTTAAATTTTTTTAATGGGGTTTATGATAAAAGTATATGATATTTATTATCATTAATGTTTCATGATATTTTTTTAAAAAATAACGTAAGATCGTCCCGCAATAAAGATCAAAGTTTATGTCGTCATGCATGTCCTATCAAAAAATTGTATTCCCTCTATCCCATAAATATAGCGAACAGTTTGATCTGACACGTAAATTTATGTGTGGATTGAATTTTGTGAGATTTGAAAAGAAAAAGTATTGTTTTAGTGATAGTGAGGTTTAGGAGAGAGAATGTGAGAGGAAGAGGAAGAAGGTGATGGGTATACTGTAACAGATGATGATTTATTTTATTCACTCCGTCTCATTCAATGTAACACTTTTATTTTTGGGATATCCCATTCAAATTATAATATTTTAATTGTTTTCACACAAAAATATCAAAATAATCATACTTTATTTTCATTAACTCACCCACAATCATTTCTCTTTATTTTTTTGCTCATTCTTTTATCTCATGTATTTACAAGGACAAAGTGTTCCAGCTTTGAGCGAGATTGTTTTAAAAGAATGCAAAAAGAAAAAAAGGATGAAAATGAACGCGAAAATTTAGATATTTTTATATGGTGAAAAAAACAATAATGTTATTTTTCGATTATTTCTATCATGACACGTGATCTACTACCATCTCCACCTTCTACACTACCTTCAAAATCTGTATTTTCTGCAGGTGGAAGAGTGTGACAATAAGCGGAGCAGATTAGTGTCGAAAAGCTTGGAGATGTCTGTGATGCTGAATGATTGGATCGAACAAAACGATCGAATGAAGAGTTTGGATGATCAAGACACCGGAAACGACGAATACTAAAGATGTAAACTCGTGGTGCGCAAGAGTATGAACGGTAACGGTAAAAAAAATTGAATTATCATTATAAATTCCTGACCAGTATAAGTATAAATTATGAACGGTTTAATAAATAATATTTTTTTTTTCATTTCTATTCTTATATTTGTCATCATCATCTTATTCATCGATAAGCATCTTTTCAAAGAATTGATGCCTCCATTTTTTTTCTTGTGTTCTTTGTAGAGAAGTGACAAATATCATCTATGGTAGTTAGTTTTCTTTGTGGAGCATCTTTATTAAAGAGGGTCGAGTTTGGTGGATGATATCATATGCTCTGCTCTCGTTCTTACCTACTTCAACTACTTCGCTTTTTTATTGTTTTTCTTAACTTTATTCAACGGTTCAATTTTAATAAAATCCTCTTTAAATTTCACGGATAAAAAATGAACTGTAAAATGAGAGAAAAATAAAATAAAAATGAACACACCTTGTTGTGCTATGTATTCTCGAACATAAGACGGATCAAACCGATAGAATTATCTTCTACCGAATCGAACCGGTGCAATCCGGCTCGACCCATCTCGAACTGGTCCTAGATCTACAAATGGGTTGGGCCTTGTTTTCTCCAATTCTTGAACCGGTCTAGCCCGGACCATTTAATTGCGAACCGGTTCAAAACCCGACCCAATCCCAAGCAGGCTTTGACGGGCGGATCGATCCATTACCCACCTCTAAATATACTTCCTTTGTAACAAATGAATTATAACAGATTATTAAAATTGGATGTCTTAAATAAATTATGACGTTTTTTAATTTAGCAAGGTTTTGATGTTCAAATATTAATATTATCCTTAATTTATATCGTATCATCTATATCATCATTATTTTTTTCTCTCTTTACTTATTTACATATCTAATTCTTTCTCTTTCTTCTTTCTCATGCTACTTATCCATAATTTAGTTAATTATTCCCATAAAATCATAAAAGATGTTTACATAAAATGACAAAAAGTCAAAATAATTTCTTCATACTCCTAACAATTCATTTTGGACGGACGAGTAGCTTCCTTGCCGATGGAGATCGTGAGAAATCGGCGACGGGGAACAATGCTTCTTCCTTTTAGGTTTCCAGTAGTCATTTCAATTACGAATTTCGTTGATTAAATTGAATTAGGGTTTTGATTTGGATGTTGAGTATTTTTTTGCTACTAGTCTGGCCAATGTGTTTGTTAATCTGTTCAATCTATCATGTGTGCGATTAGTATTCTCAACTGGCTTTCATTTTATCAGGTTATGCGGTGCCTGGATTTCGACGTCGAATCGTATAATCGTGATCGGCGTGTAGATAATCCGAGCAGGTAAACTCTTTGTTCGATCTATTATTCATGTGTTGAGCCCTTGTTACATTTAACAAGTGTCTGTTTAAATTGCTGATATAGGATTCGGTGCAGTTGTTATGCTCCGAGTACTGGTTTTGATTTCATTCAACTAATGAGTCCCGTGCCTGCGATTTTTTTGAGTAGATAACTGCTAGCTTGTAATGATTTGTTCATCGCGAGTTTCTCCTCTAACTGGCTATTGTGTACTCTATCAACAATTTTTATCATGGTTGGTAGCACATTGTTTGTTCTCTGAGTGGTCAAAAAACGGCCATAGAAACTAGGGATTATTAGTTCCACAATCTAATTCATAGGAGTAGTCGTTATAGTACATAATAGGAGTACATGTCTATTTATATGGAGTCATGATCTGACCATACACATTCCATCCTTAGCTTTAATCCTATGTTTTGACTAGGCCTAGAGGCCTTAATGTATTTGTACCCATGGATATATACGAGTACATATGACATGACCAATAACTCGAATTCAGATTTCACGAGGAAAGAGTCTGAGTGGGAGTCCATGTGTTGGTCTAGGATATGGATCTATGGTTATCTTTTCATCAGCTATTAGCTTCTCCCATTTGAATCTTTTCACAATATTGTGGATGAAAACAAGTATTTCCAATCGAACGTAATCTCTTCCTAGGCACGTCCTTGATCCTCCCCCGAATGGTACAAATGTGTAAGTTGCAGGCCCGTTCCCTTCAAACCTAGATGGACCAAGCTTCTCTGACTTTGAAAAATATTCTGGATTCTTATGTGTTGAATTTGCCATCTAGAATACAACAACAACAATAAATCAAATATTTATCCCATCAAGTGGGATCGACTACATGAATACGACGACGTCATTCCAATATGTCATATACATCATCTTCTGTAAAATTTTCACATGTCGTTATATTCATGTTGAGAGATCCAACGAGACTTTCTACATGTTGGCTGTCGACTACCTAACACACAGCCCTCATCCTTTTATCCGGACTTGGGACCAGGTAGGGACGGAATAAAAATCCCCAACCAATGTAGGTTTAATTTGACATCCAGTATAACTGCAAAAAATAGTTATCGAGTATCTCATAAATCAAGAAATGTTTCCATGGCTATTTCAAGACAAAGCACAAATGTCATTAATCTTAAGCTTAGATTGGTGCTGTGAGATGCAAGTGTTGAAATTACATAATAGTGTGATACGTCGTACCTTTTTTCTCTATGGTTTTCCATTATCTAGACATCGTGTTTTAAAAATCTCGTTGTAGACAACTAAGGTGCCATGGCATGATTCTATGTTAGTACATAAGTGAACGATTCATCAAAAGGAGCAAACCTTAGACCCTTTCGGAATCGAAAAACCACCATACTCGAAATCAGAAATAGCCACTTTATGAAACCCTTGTGCAGGCGCAGCAAGCCTCAGTGCTTCACATGTCACATTCCATGAAAATGCATCTTTTGGATATCACCCCAATTCAATAGCTCTCCTCCTTTTGACCTCAGGAGCCCCATTTGTTCTTCACAAACACAAGACAACAGTATATGTCAATGGTAGTATTATCTTAAATAATAGATGGAATGGAATGAGAGATGGTTGGTAAAATTGGTTTGTTTTTAAATGGCAAGCATAAGTCGTAGAACAGAACCAATGGGATAGTAATATGATAGTGCTGGATCCTTCTTCTTCTTCTCTTTTTTTTTTTTTTTTTTTTTGGAGTTTTCGAATTGAATGCTTAAGAGTCCATATTTTGGCATGTTTTGGCTCCTTGATTTTGAAGGTCGATGGCGACATGTTTCAGCCTTCATGTCTTATAGTTGCCTTTTGGCAACAACTTTGATTATGAAAATGCAAAAATCTTAAATAAAGAAGGGATATTTTCCATTGATTGAACTGATATACAGTAATTTGTCAAGACATCTGGTATTTTTTTCAAAATCAGGAACATTTAGGGACTTGAGTTAGAACGAGCGAAGAATTGGAAGTTTAACACGTCAAAAAAGAGAAAAGCGATGGCAGCGCCAGCACTCTGATGGCCGGATGTGTTTCATTTGTTGATTCTGGTCCTAATACTTGACATATACCACGAAGTTTCATTCAACGATCCTACTTACCTTTGTAGACCTGATCATGGACATGAGGAAGCTCGGCAAGGTATTTGACGATAGTGATGATTGCAGTGCCAGCGGTGTCATAACCTGCAAACACCAAGCCAAGGATCTTGCTGGCAATACTTGTCTCCCTCATTTGTTTTCCACTCTCATCAGCGAACGAAAGCATGTGAGATAGTATGTCTTGTTTTGGGGGCTCTGTGTTCTCGATGATTTCCTTCTTTTTCTGCCTTATGATTTCCCTTAGTTGTTCACGAATGATCTTTGATGCCTTTAAGCCATGACGGAAGCTTGTACCTGGTGCATCCATTGGAAGACAATACAAACCATACGCGAATGTTTCAAATCGATCTAAAAGCCTTGCCACCTCTCCGGAGTCATCAATGCCCTAGAATACTCGAAATGCCAACAAGAAAGTATACCTGTATGTCATGTTTAATAGACGTTCAGAACGGTATTCCATTCCTCTCTACACTCTGCTAAATATGTGGAAATGTGAGTTAATTGAATAAGCTTTGCTTGGATTAAGCAGTGCTCCATTAGGCGCCTGTTTTTATTATATCTATTTTCTGCATTTTGAAACTTTATTTGATAATAACTATAAAAGAATGTAGGTGTCATACCTCTTGGACAGTGGATGCATATGGACCTGTTCTTTGCCCTCCCATGACATTGTGAAATGCCTTCGAGCAATTGTATCCATAACGCTTGCAGATCGACTAAAGGATTCAGGTCTGATCACATCAGCCATAGCCTTACGTGCAAAATTTGTGTGTGCTTCCATTGTGTCATTGCCTTCTCTTGGGAACAGCTTGTGTAAAGACTTGGGAATCCAACTGTTGACGAGCTTGTTTTCATTGCTGGACAGGAACTTATGGCCTTGCGGACCACAGAAGACCATGGTTGGCTCTCCAAGCAATGAGGTCTTAAACACTAGAGGCAAGAAGCGTGACATCCGTTCAAAAATGAACTTCTCCAGCCATCCTTTCTTTGAATCCGAGAACTTTATAATGTGATTTTGGTTTTCGTTATTGATTTTTTGTTTCTACTCCTGGTTTTGATTTTTTCAATTTTAACAAAAATACCAAACAACCCTTTAGGTTCATGTTTTCGTTGATTTTTCGCTCTTGATTTCGA
Organism: Drosera spatulata; assembly: GCA_035668315.1. Taxonomy (NCBI): domain Eukaryota; kingdom Viridiplantae; phylum Streptophyta; class Magnoliopsida; order Caryophyllales; family Droseraceae; genus Drosera; species Drosera spatulata. Next base: position 66,003 of record JAOVYX010015958.1, on the reverse strand, counting down.
GTTTCATTGCTGGTAGGCTAATTAATTTATAACGTTTTTATTGATCTGTTCGATCATGTGTGCAACTAGTATTCTGAATTGGCTTCGATTGTATTATCAGGTTATGCGGTGCGTGGATTTCGACGTCGAAATGCTAACTCATTCGTCCATTCGAGAGAGGTTTGGTGTATCGAGCATGTCGAAATCGACAAAGAAGACTGGCGTGATCCCATTTTGGTATGCTCGATGGAAAGCAAAAAGTGTTGAACTGTTGGAGTCAAAGCAATGAAATGACTATAGGAGGTTGATCGATGGATTCTGGAAGACTACTGGGAGTTTTTCATGATGTTGGAGAAGTTTGTAATTTGATAGCTTTTTGATTTGCTTTTTGTGTGTTGGTTGCGATCCACGCCGAATCTCTTATTGAGATTCTAGTATGGATTATTTATTGTATTTTGCAGTTATGGGAAAAAAAAATGCATAATCGCAATCGACATGTTAATATTCCCAACAGGTAACTTACTCTTTGTTCGATCTATTTTTCATGAGTTTCCCTCGTTACATTTAACAAGTATCTGTTTGATAGAAGAACTCATTCGGCTCCGAGTCCGAGCAATGCTTTTATTATATTCAACTAGTGAGTAGTGTGTCCCGTGCGTGCGATATTTTTTCCATTAGATGACTGCTCCTAATGATTTGTCATCGTTTTTTCTGTGACAAGCATATTATATGTTCTTTCAAAAATATATGGGGTTGGGATATATATGAATAAATTTATCTAGCGTCGTTTATTAAAAAAAAACACTAAGAATACATATGTGAATTACTCATGATCCATTAGCTTAGATTTTGGGATAAAAAAAAGATTCATATCACATGTATATGTTATTCAGATCCGGTTTGGATGTGGATTCTCCTGTTTAGCTCTTCCTTTGAATCTCTATAATTAGCACATTGTTATTCTCTGATTAGACAAAAACTGCCGTAGATACAAGAGATAAAACTATCGTAGATGGAGGTGTACAAGAGATTATTGGTTTCACAATCGTAGTTGGTAGTGTGCATAATAGGGGTGCATCCGTACACATCTATTTATTTGTAGTCAAGTGCGCCTTGACGAAAACGAAGGATAGTAATATGCCATGGCCTGAGCAAACACTTGCCATCCTTGGCATTGCTCCTATGTTCCGACTGGGCCTAGATGTATCCGTACCATGGATGCATACGAATACACATGACATGGCTATGAACTGGAATTCAAATCTCATGAGGAAAGAGTCTGATTGGGAGTCCATGTGTAGGTTTAGGCAATGGATTTATGACTATCTCTTCATCAGGAATCAGCTTCTCCCACTTGAACCTCTTCACAATGTTGTGGATGAAACCAAGTATTTCCAATCGAGCGTAATCTATTCCTTTGCACTTCCTTGGACCTCCTCCGAAGGGTACATACGTGTAAGCTGCTGGCCCTTTCCCTTCAAACCTAGAAGGATCAAACTTGTCCGGATTTGGAAAATACTCTGGATTTTTATGTGTTGAATTTACGGTCCAATATATCTGCAAAAGAAATCTTTGAAAATATCAGAAATATAACAAGACCTGTTTCCAAGGTTAACTCATGATAGAGGTGTATCCGTATACGTGGGAAAGAAGGATAAGTGTCCATGAAATTTGAAACTTAAATGAGTACCGACATTCTTTTGAACTGAAACACATCTTTCGCAAGAGCATGTCTAATGATAATGGCTAAGTTTAGTAAAAGCAACCAATATTTTAACAATGAATAGTGTAAATTTATTATAATTTGACTATAATTCGTCAACTGTATCATGTTATTTTTTAACAATATCATTTGATCAACCAATAGGATAATGACACATTGTATAATCATTTTGTTCTTTTTTTCATGTTTGATCTTTTCTCTACAAATGATGAGTTGTCAAAAAATGGGTAAAGCCATTTTGGTCCAAATATGGCACATGAAATAGCAATTGTCAAAATTTGGTTAGGAAAATTTGATCCATTGAAGTGATAAATTTTAGGGCACTTGCTATATTTTTACTATAGCACACCATTTTTTGTGATTATTTTCATTATCTTGTCATCTAAAAGAAGAATCTTACTTTACATAGAAAGTTAAGCTCAAGTGTGTAATGAAATATCCCACATTTCGGTATGTGTAAACAATTTATTAATTAAAATGAGCAAACCTTCGAGCCTTTTGGAATTGAAAAACCACCAAATTTGAAGTCGGCAATGGCCACTCTAAAGGTCCCCTGTGCAGGCGCAGCAAGTCTCATTGCTTCACATATCACATTCCATGAATACTGCATCTTTTGAATGTCTTCCCAGTTCAATAGCTCTCCCTTTTCTTTTGATCTCAGGATCTCCATTTGTTCTTCACGTACAAAACACAACTACTATTATTATACAATGAATTATTAACTGGATTGAGCATGTTTTCCAATAAGTTCTGCAGCCATGATAGAGGGAAAAGTTGGTGCCTTAGTTTCCATCTATCTGTTATTAAACTAAAATGAAGAGCCTAAAGTTTGAATGATCTGAATAGCATCCATTTCACTAAATACTATCAAGATTTCCGTTATTGCCACATGTGTTTCGCTGGTTGATCCTAAGCTTAACGCCTGACAGTTATACTAGTAGTAAGATAGTATATTTCAATGATCGTACATACCTTTGTAGACCTGATCATATATATGAGGAAGCTCAGCAAGATATTTGACAGTAGTGGTGATGGCAGTGCTTGCAGTGTCATATCCTGCAAACACCGCACCGAGGATCTTTGTGATTAGGCTTGTCTCGCTCAGGTGTTCTCCATTCTCATCGACAAATGAAAGCAAGTGAGATAGTAGGTCTTGTTTTCGGGGATGTCTGTTCTCCATGATCTCCCTCTCTCTCTGCCTGATGATTTCCATGAATTGTTTACGAATAATCCCTGAGGCCTTTAAGCCGCGATTGAAGGAAGTCCCTGGTAGATCAATTGGAAGCGAAATCAACCCGGACGCATATGTTTCAAATTGATCTGAAAGCTTTGCTACTTCTTCAGGGTCATCGATGCTCAGGAACAGTTGACATGCCAAGGAGAAAGTAAACCTGTATGTCATACTAGTTAATAAACTTTCAGGTATTCCTTTCCTCTCTCCCACATTCTGCTCAATATGTGTGGATAACAATTTTTTTTAGTACTGTTGATGTTGGAAACTGGTCATGCCATGATCTAGAGAAATGTGAGTTATGCTAAGAATGCTTTCACTTTGGGTAAAGAAGTGCTCCATTGGGCACCGAATTTCACTTTGGATTCTGCAGGTCTGCGCGGAAATAAGTCCCGGCTCGGCACAACTACGTGCCCAATTTCAGTAAATGATTAAATGGGATGTCTGCTCTGTGTGATACCATCTTTCGTCAGATTAACGTCACTTCTTGAAATTTTAACTGATCATCGAGGCATGTGTAAAAAGAAAGACAGCTATTGTACCTCTTGGACAATTGATACACATGGACCTGTTCTTTGCCCTCCCACAATGTCCCGAAATGCCTTTGAGCGATTGTATCCATCGAGTTTGCAAATCGATTGAAGGATTCAGGTCTGAGCACATCAACAACGACCTTACTCCCGATTTTCAGGTGTTCGTCCCATGTTTCATTATCTCTCGGTAACAACTTGTCGAAAGACTTGGGCATCCAAGTGGTGACCAACTTATCTGTATTGCTGAACAGGAACTTATTTCCTTGCGGACACAAAACACCATCATTTGTTCTCCAAGCAATGAAGTCTTAAACACGAGGGCCGAAAAGCGTGACATCCGTTCAAGGATGAACTTCTCCGGCCATCCTTTCTTTGAATCCAAGAAGAATTGTATGTTTTCTCCGATGAACGGGAGGCTCCAGTTCCCCGGCGGAAGGTTCGAATGGTGGTTTCTTTTGTACATGAGTACATATGAGATTATGGGTACAAAAATGAAGAGAGGAGTTGCATATGCAAACATGGAGAGGAGAGAGAGCTCCATGTCAATGTAAGCTCTTGCTCAAGTGCAGTGAAGTAGGGTACGAGTTTTGCCATGAATGTGTAATACTCTCTTCGTCTATAATATTGCTTTTGAAATCAATATTTAAAAGGTGGTGGCGCCAACAAAAAGTAAGGAGGGGATAAAAAAATCTTGTGTTATGTTAGATGGTGGGAGGAGTTTCTCGTGCATTCAATGTTATAGTGGAAAAAATCAATATAAATATGCGGATCTCGATCCTCTATCGTTGTCAACTCAACAATATAATATTGTTATACTTTTTTTTATTCAAAAAATCTAAAAAAAAATAAAATTAAAATCTTATGAAGTAAATATCAATAGTAAAAATAATAAAATCTAGAAAAAAAAAACTTAATAAAAATAACCCATAAAAAATTATATCCGTAAAAAACTCAATCAAAAATTAAAAACAAATCCTAACCTAACAAACGAACCGAAACCGTTGGATCAAAAATCCAACGATCCCGATGATCGAATGCATCGATGTTGTTGCTGTAGCTAACACAACCGATGATCCAATCCCAAATTATGCATCAGGTCAAAACGCGGTTTAATAAATAATAATTTTTTTTCTCATTTCTATTCTTATATTTATCATCGCCATCTTATTCATCCATCAGCATCTTTTCAAAGAATTGATGCCATCATTTTTTCTTGTGTTCTTTATAGAGAAGTGAAAAACATCATCTATGGTAGTTTGTTTTCTTTGTGAAGCATCTTTATTAAAGAGGGCCCAGTCTGATGGATGATATCATATGCTCTGCTCACGTTCTTACCTACTCTAACTACTTCGTTCTTTTATTTTTTTTCTTGACTTTATTCAACGGTTTAATTTTAATAAAATCCTTTTTAAATTTCACGGACAAAAAATGAACGGTAAAATAAGAGAAAAATAAAATAAAAATGAACACACCTTGTTGTGTTATGTATTCTCGAACATAAGACGGGTCAAACCGATAGAATTAAATACGAGTTTATGTTTAGGTGTTTTTTCATTAAAAGATTATCCATCTACAATAATATTTAGGATTATTTTAAATATTATAATATTATTTTTGAATAGATGTGAGCTGCGAGTGTTAGAAAATTAGTGAGTTGATAGGAAAAATTTTTTGTAACAAAAGTTCGCGTGGACAATGAAAATATTTGTCGATTGTCCATAGACGTAACCCCAAGAACGATTTGAATCATGTAAATTATTATGTCATGATGTCAATTTATTTTCAATCATTTATCCAATTATTTTTCTATCATTACTTGTACAAAATTCTGGGATCAAATCCGTCTATTCCCGACACGTCTCAATACTTTTTCAAGGCTCGATAATTGATAGAGCGAATTTAGCTGTCAAACAGTTAAGTGAGAAGTCTCGTAGTTTAGCAGGGGTCTGCTGAGAAAATTGTACGCATCATCATATATCAGACCCAAGAGATTTTTTTTTGTCTAATAATCAATCTTTGATTAAAACATCTTCGATATGAAAATATAATGGACATATCAAAATCGTCCTTTTAAAATTGAGTACACGACAAAACCAAAAGATCGCAAAGAGACACGTTCTCGCGACGTAATAGTGGATGCTAAAGTTTCTTTGCAAATCACTAAATGAAGGAATATTATATTTTATCCGTTTTATTCAAATTATAATATTTTTTATTTTGGATCATTTTATTTAAACTGCAACATTCTTTTATCAATTTTTTCATATAAAAATATCAAATTTTTTCTACTTTATATGACATCAATTCATCATTATCATTTTTTTTATTTTTTTCTCATCCTTTTCTTTCTCACATTCACAAGGACAAATTAAATATTTCTTCTAAATTTAACACACACAAAAATATAAATATCGAATCAACTCGTGACAATTTGATTGGACGAAGGAAGTATATTATGACTTTCCCGATTCAACGATGAACAAAAGAACACAATTCAAAGTGTCTCACAACAGAATTAGGATAAAACCTAGAATTTCATTCATCAACTATATATATTTCTTCCGTCTTAAAATGATGATAACATTTTGACTTGATACACATATAAACGACGATCGAACGTATTTTTTTTTAATTTTATCGTGTTACATTAATGATTGTGTAAGTTATGTATTTCAATCTAATATATGTTACGAAACGATCAGACATAATTTGATATAAAAATAAGATTTATATATATATATATTATAATTATTATATCATGAATAAAGTAGAAAATTAACCCATACTGTTCATCTGTTCAAGGGACAAAACCGACACCTCTACAACTTCCATGAAACGTCAAGTCCTACTCAAGTGGAACTCTACCAAAAGCTACTTGAAATCTCAAAATTCTATCGAAAGGACATGTATGTCACATTTGAAGAATTGTAAATTTACAAGGTAAAATAAAAAAAAAAAATTGGGATTAATTGTGCAAGATATCCTTTGTTTTTCAATAAATTTGAACTAACCAATTTGAAAATGGTGGCTGATACTAAAGGTATTGCGTCCAAATTTGAGTGAATTTGGGTTCAAAACGAGAAGCCCTCGTCCGAAGTCAAGTGCATCGACAGGAACTGATCCCAACATTAAGAACACCGAGGATGAAGTATCATTATGAAGTATCATTTGCTGATCTTCTGGTTCAACATATGAAGCCGAACAAAATATCAATCTTGAGGAATGAACTTCAAGAAGGTAGATTGCAAAATGTCTTATTGATCGAAAAGAATACAGACGTAAGCAAACAAATAAAAATACAAATAAAAATGTTTCGAAAAATGATAACATTTCTCATATACTAAAATTATTGTTTTTATTTAACTTTTTTTAAAACAAGTTTGTATACTTTATTGTAAGGTTCAAGAACTAAAGAAAGAACTGCAAAGTGTTAGAAAGGAGTCAGCAAACAAGAACTTTGGAGTCTGTTTTATGAGTCGAGTCATGAACTCGTAGTAATAAAAAGGAAAAAAGACATAAAAGATATAAAGACGTATGAACGGAAGTACTTGTTTGATATGACGTTCATATTTTTATAAGTAATGAAAACGTTTTATTTGGACACCGATTCGACATAGTCAAAGGAGTGCTCTTCAACTGAAATTCATATATATTATAGATTACTGAGTTTTATACACATGAGTTATGTCTTTCGTTTACAGAAAATTAACAGATCGATGATACAAAATCCTAGAGTGAGGATTACATGCATATAGATGCCTCACGTACTATTGCGAATAATGTATTATAGACCTATCTTCTGGCTCAATAGAGTATCAGGACATGTAGTGTTAGAATTTGTAATAATTTGATTATTATATTTTATAACTAAACAGATATTTAGGATTCATCTTATAAAATAAAGTTGAACTGTTTGGAAATGGTTCAATGATGATGTACAAATTGTTCCTTTACTCTTTATATCTCTAAATTCGTTTGAATCATATAATATTATCACAGAATCCGTCCATAACGATATAACATCTACCTATTATCAGGACATGAAAGTCGATGCTCACCCCTAAATATAGAACTTGCGAAACGTATTGGCCAGCACCGGATAATCCAACTGAAGATCCAACGTTCCGGCCCAGGCCCATTCAAGTACTCCATCATTGGACCCCACAAACATCTCGACAGAAAATCAAACACCACTTTCGAAAATTTACGATGGCGTTGGAGATTGTGAAAAATCGGCGATGGGGAACCACGCATCATCCATCCGTTCAGGGTTTTCAAGATTCGTTTCTATGCGAATTCACATTGATCGATTTTCATCTTTGATTTCTATGGTGAGTTTTTTTTTTTTTTGCTACTAGTCTGGTCAATGTTTGGGTTAAACTGTTCAATCATGTGTTCGATTAGTATTCTAATTTGGCTCGATTTTATCAGGGTTTGTGTGCCTGGATTTCGTCGTCGAAATGTATGCTCGCAATTCGCAATTCGCAATCGACATGTAATAATCGAACAGGTAACAAACTCTTTGTGTTCGATCTATTACTCATGTGTTGAGCCCTTGATTTAGGAATAGGATTCGTTGCAATTGTTAGGCTCTGAATAATGGTTTCTATAACATTCAACTGGTTAACTCCCGTGCGATATTTTCGAGTAGATGACTGCTTGTAATGATTTGTTCATCGCGAGCTTCTCCTATAACTGGCTATTCTGTGTTGTATTAACAATTTGTATCGTGGTTGGTAGCACATTGTTTTTCTCAGAGTAGATGAAAACTGCCGTAGATACAAGGGATTTTAGTGCCACAATCTAATTCATAGCTGTAGTTGATATAGTATATCATAGGAGCACATGCCTATTTATATATAGTCATGATCTGACTATAGGCATAAAATCCTTACCTTTAATCCTATCTTTTTTGACTAGGCGTAGAGGCCTTAATGTATTACCCAAGGATATATACGAATACTTATGACATGACCAAGTACTCGAATTTAGATTTCATGAGGAAAGAGCCTGATTGGAAGTCCATGTGTAGGTCTAGGATACGGATCTATGGTTATCTTTTCATCGGCAACCAGCTTCTCCCATTTGAATCTTTTCACAATGTTGTGGATAAAAACAAGTATTTCCAGTCGAGCATAATCTCTTCCAGGGCACATCCTTGGTCCTCCCCCGAATGGGACAAATGTGTAAGCTGCAGGCCCGTTCCCTTCAAACTTAGATGGATCAAACTTTTCTGGGTCTGAAAAATACTCTGGATTCTTATGTGTTGAATCCACTGTCCAGTACAACTGCAAAAATAGTTGTCAAGTTTCTCATAAATCTGGAAATGTGTCCATGACTATTTCAGGACAAAGCACAAGTGACATGAAATTTTAAGCTTAGATTGGTCCTGTACCTTTTTTTTTCCCTATGGTTTTCCATTATTAGACATCGGGTTTTAAAAATCTCGCTATAGACAGCTAAGGTGCCATGGCATGATTCTATGTTAGTGCATAATTAAACGATTCATCAAAATGAGCAAACCTTGGATCCTTTTGGAAATGAAAAACCCCCATAATCGAAATCAGCAAGAGCCACTTTATGAAACCCTTGTGCAGGTGAAGCAAGCCTCATTGCTTCACATGTCACATTCCATGAGTAGTGCATCTTTTGGATGTCTCCCCAATTCAATAGCTCTCCTTCTCCTTTCGATCGCAGGATCTCCATTTGTTCTTCACATACACAAACCAACAGTATATGTGTTAAATGAATTCTTGATAGTATTGTCTTAACTAAGCGATGTAATGGAATGAGAGATGAATGGTAAAATTGACTGGCTTCTAAATGGCAAGCACAAGTGGTTTGTTGGGGGTTTTTTTTTTCGTGTGTGTGTGTGTGTTGAATGTTTAAGAGTCCATTTTTTGGCTCTTCGAGTTTGAAGTCCGATGGCTGACATGCTTCAACTTTGGCCAACCACTAATTATTAAAGAGCAAAAACCTTAAATAAGGAGTTTTCCAATTAAGTTTTGTAAATAGATATACAGGGATTAGTTGGTCCTTTTCATTAATCTCCATTTAAAGATCTTGCTAGTTGCTATCTTAGGGGATATTTTCCAATGATTTAACTGATATAGGGTAACTTTAACATTTCAAGACTTCTGGTATTTTTTCCAAAATCAGGAACATTCAGAGACTTGGGTTAGAATGAGCAAAGAATTGGAAGATCAACAAATCAAAACGAGAAAAGCAATGGCAGTGCTAGCACTAATGGCAGGATGTGTTTCGTCTGTTGATTCATGACTTAATACTGGACAAATACTGGTAAAGATTCATTCAACGATCCTACGTACCTTTGTAGACCTGATCATAGACATGAGGAAGCTCGGCAAGGTATTTGACGATAGTGGTGATGGCACCGCTAGCAGTGTCATAACCTGCAAACACCAAAGCAAGGATCTTGGTGGCAATACTTGTCTCGCTCATGTGTTCTCCGTTCCCATCTACGCAGGAAAGCATGTGAGAAAGTATGTATTGTTTTTGGGGCTCTCTGTTCTCGATGATTTCGTTCTTTCTCTGCCTTATGATTTCCCTGAGTTGTTCACGAATGATCTTTGATGCGTTCAAGCCGCGACGGAAGCTAGTCCCTGGTACATCGATTGGAAGACAATACAACCCATACGCAAATGTTTCAAATCGATCTGAAAGCCTTGCCACCTCTTCCGGGTCATCGATGCTCAAGAATAATCGACATGCCAAAAAGAAAGTATGCCTGCATGTCATGGTTAATAAGCTTTCAAAAAGGTATGCCGTTCCTCCCTCGACATTCTGCTAATTATGTGGACATGTAAGGTAATGGAATAAGCTTGGCTCGGTGAAAGAAGTGCTCTATTAGGCGCCTTTTTTTTTTTTTTTTTTTTGTAATGTCTGTTGTCGGCTCTGTCCATCTCCCTTTTCTGTGTTTTGAAACTATTAAAGAGTGCAGGTATTATACCTTTTTCTGTATTATAAGAAGTGCTCCATTAGGCACCTACTTTTATTTTACTCATCTGTTTCTCCATTTTCTGCATTTGAAACTTTTATTTGAATGGCTGCGTGCATTTTCGTTCTCTTCAGATCATATCCATTAACGGGATTTCCTGGATAGTTGTTATTCTTAGAAAACCTTTTTTTATTTTAATGACAAGCATAAAAGAATGTAGTATTATACCGTTTGGACAGGGGATGCACATGGACCTGTTCTTTGCCCTCCCATGACATTGTGAAATGCCTTCGAGCAATTGTATCCATAACGCTTGCATATCGACTAAAGGATTCAGGTCTGATCACATCAGCCATAGCCTTACGTGCAAAATTTGTGTGTGCTTGCATTGTGTCATTGCCTTCTCTCGGGAACAGCTTGTGTAAAGACTTGGGAATCCAACTGTTGACGAGCTTGTTTTCATTGCTGAACAGGAACTTATGGCCTTGCGGACCACAGAAGACCATGGTTGGCTCTCCAAGCAATGTGGTCTTAAACACTAGAGGTGAGAAGAGTTGAACACGAAGATCGTGTTTGTCTAATGAAACGCGATGATCGTGATCCAGTCAAACTATCAATGAATCCTTTCCCATAAATTATACTGAACATGAATGTCGTGTTCATTACTCTAGTCACGAAGGTAGCGAATGGTTTTATACTCCTGATTTTGCTTTTTTTCCCACTTCATCTTCTCTTCCTTTGAGAGAATATAAACTCCAAGACAAAAATTGTTAGAGTCTCCTACTTTGCATCTAAAATGTGTGTCTTCTTCTCATGACCAGAAATTTGAGTTAGGATTCATATTTGTTGTCTAGTGGACTGATTCAATTAATTCTTTGACTAAGTGGTGCCTCGATCGTGTGTCCTGCTATTGAATTGAGACTTCGATGCGTAAGTGCGAGATTTTTTGCCATCTTCAATTCGTTGCTGTTGAAATTAGGGTTCATAAGATTCGATTCTACATAATTCTTACAATGTGATTTCATTTTAGGGTTCTTTTTTGTTGCTTAATTTTTTTTCATATTAAGCGTGAAGTGAAGGGAGAAAAAAAAAAAAAAAGAAGGAAAAGTGGATCATGATGTTCGTGACCTTTCCTAAGAACCCGATCATCGTGTTCATCTCTCCCCAAAAATGTGCAGCCATTCTTTCCTAAAAAAAATGCCCCCAGCTCAATTTCCCGAAAACTTTTTTTCATGGGCAATAATTTTACAAAAAGTCCCCTGAAGCTTTTCATAATTCTATCTTAATGTTAAAACTTTGTTTGATATGATTTTCGATTTTGGATTTTTGTTTTGGATTCTCTAACTAATAAATTCAAAATAATTTTTGTTTTTCAAAATGGAAAATTAGAAGTAAAAATCTGAAAGTAAAATAATTGGACTTGTAAGGAAAGTTTTTTTTTATCATAATATATGAGGAAAGTTGAATGTTATTCTAGTAGGAGACGATATTATTTAATCAAGTTGAATCATTTAAAGTTATTTACTTATTCTCTTTGTCCTGAATTTTTTGTAATAGATTGTCTTGACTCACGGATGGATTTATGAATGCGTTGAGGTTAGAGTGAAAGGATTATTAGATTTGGAGAATGCTTGACATGTCCAGTAAAATTAATTGAATGATAAATTGTTTTTTTTTTTTTTTTTCTAAATATGAGATCAAAAATTCGATATATTTTTTTCTTTTTATTTTAATACCCGAGAAATTTATCCTTGGGATTGATATGAGACTCGGCCAGCATACATCATTTTCGATTGGACTGAATTGCCCAATGAGGGGATCTGGACCCCAATCCAACTCAATGAGCCAGTGCAGGCCCATTCAAACATTACGGCACCAAATGGACCCTTTAAACAAACCCCACGGCCCAACATGATAGCCCAATCAAACAACTTTGCTGCCAGAAATTTTCCGATCGTTGAAGATAAAGTCAAAATCGGCGATGGCGGACAATGCATCATCCAATTAGGGTTCCTGCTTTTGTTGATTCTCGCTATTGATTGCGAGTTACGTTGCTGCTAGTCTGATCAACGTGTAATTTCCTGTTTATAGGATGGTTGAGTGTGCGATCGGTGTTCTAAATTGTCCGTATATTTGGTTTCAATCGGGGTGTGGATGACTCGAACAGGGAACCTATTGTTTCTTTGTTTTGGAATTACTGTGTTGTGGGGTGGTAAATTAGTAGCTGAATTCTTTCATTGTGTTTGATGCACTTGTTATGCTCCGAAGCCTCCTATCAAGGGTTCTCATTACGTCATAATATTCGTAACTAGTGAGGCCTGTGCGATATTTGTAGAGTAGATGACTGCTCCTAATGATTTGTTTTTCTTCTATGATTTTCACAATCTAGTTCATAGTTCATATGCAAAAAACATGTTTATACATAGTTGAGTGCGCCTCGAGGGAAAAAAAGGATGGTAAAATGTAATGTTCTGAGGATACACACATCATGCTCGACATAATGCTATGTTTCGACTTGGCTCTAGCACCTAGAGTCCCATATATATTTATATCCATGCAGATATACAGATGCATATGATGCGACGGCGAAATTGGATTTAGTACTGGTGTGGTACGAGTCTGATCGGAAGTCCATGTGTAAGTATGTATGGGAAATGGGTCTATGACCATCTTTTCATCAATAATCACCTTCTCCCACTTAAATCTTTTCACAATGTCGTGGACGAAAACAAGTATTTCTATTCGAGCGTAATCTCTCCCTGAACACTTTCTTGGCCCTCCTCCAAATGGTACATATGTGTAAGGTGCTGGTGGTATCCCTTCGAACCTAGATGGACCAAATTTTTACGGTCCCGAAAAGAATTCCATATTCTTATGTGTTGAATTCACGGTATAATATAACTTCAAAAACAGTAATCAACTCATTAGTCAGAATTGTGTCCAAGAGCACTTCAAGAAGAACGCATAACCTTATCGCGGGAAAAGGTGATATATAACCAGGTATCCAGAGATCTTAAACTTAAAATTATGACGTGATATATAATTCTACGAATAACATCATTGTGATACATGTCATTACTTTTTTTCTCTATGTTTTTTTTTTCGTTATCTTGTCATCAGGGACAAATATTCTTAAATTAGAGACCTAAGAGCATCCAGGATGGTTAAATATGATGGATCTCTAAAAGGTGAAGACATTTTTGAAGGGGCTCAATATTTATTGAGGTTTGAATTCCTCAATGTGCACAATGGGAACAGATTAAGGGTCGCGAATCTGGGAAGAAATGATGCCATCAGTAGGTGTTGGAACATGAGTGAGTTGCTCCAACTTAGAGTGGAAACCAACCGAAACTGAAAGCATTTTATGAATAACAAAAAGGAGATAATTGATGGCAAAGAAAAACTACAAAGGAAGAGGAGTAAACAGTGTGTTGAGCTTCTCAGAACGAAACTCAAGCTGTAGAGTTTGCTATGGAGTTTCTCCTAATTTCAAGAGAGTTTGTTTACACCATTCCGATTTATTTTCTGGATTTGACATCCATAACAGAAGATTGTCAGAGGTAAAAAAAACTGCAAAAAAAAAAAAAAACCAAAAAAAAAAAAAAAACAACCAATGTGAATGCTCTAACCTCAGTGTGTCTGACCCGACGCATACCTTCGACCCTTTTGGAATAGAAAAACCAGCAAATTCGAAATCAGCCATAGCCATTCTAAAGAACCCTTGAGAAGGCGCCGCAAAGTCTCATGGCTTCGCATGCCACATTCCACGTATAATGCATCTTTTGGACGTCTACCCAGTTCAATCGCTCTCTTTCTCCTTTTGATATCAGGATTTCCATTTGTTCTTCATATAACAAAATATCAACAGCAATTTTATATATTGAATGACGTTACTTGAGTAAGGAGTTCTTCAAGTGAGTTTTGCAAATACTCTTGCTAATTGGCCCCTTCCGTTAATCGCCATTAAAAGCTCTTGCTAATTGCTAATTTAGGAATATTCTTCACCCATTCTTCAATGACTCAACTAATACAGGGGAAAACTGGTCAAGACCTTTTTTTTTGTGTGTAGCGGGGATAGGAACATTTGGGAGATTTGAGTCAGAAACTCTGAATGAACTAGGAATTGGAAGATTTAACATCGATCGAAAGCATCTTATAATTATATGAGAATAGCAATGGTAGTGCTAGCGTGCGGTGATGGCATGATGTGCTTCATCAGTTGATGCTTAACTAATTAATACCAAACAAATACCAGTAAGATATATATATATATATACTCAATGGTTCTATGTACATACCTTCGTAGACCTAATTGTAGACGTGAGGAAGCTCAGCAAGGTAGTGGTGATGGCAGCACTAGAAGTTTCATAACCTGCAAGCACCACGGCAAGTATCTTGGTGGCAATGCTAGTGTCGCTCATGTGTTTTCCATCCTCATCAACAAACGAAAGCATGTGAGATAGTATGTCTTGTTTTAGGGGTATTCTGTTCTCTATGATCTCCTTCATTTTAGGCAACTTTAAAATTTAAAAAAATTCAAACTACTCATAGTTTATATCACATCATCTTATCTCGCACCATTTTTTTCTCTTCACCCACACACGATTTCTTCTACTCACTCACAAGGATAAAAGATAAAAACACCACAAAGTCAATACATTCCTTAAAAATCACGCCAAGTCAATATATCGTAATTTATTTGGGAAAAAAAGAGTATGTAAAAATGTTAAAGAAGAAAATATAACATGGCAAATTTGCTAACAGCATAAGTCAATGTTTGGTCGTCCCATAATATCAGTTAAATTTTATCTCGATAAATCTTCAAATCAAATCGTTACATCTATATATATTATAAATTCAAACTGCGCTCCCATGGTATGTCATCTACGGATATTAAAGTCATTCTACATTAATTAATTAATTTTTCATGTAATTGTCAAATAATAATAATATCAATTAATTTAGGAGCACTCTTCGCATTTTTTATGTCTACTAATTTACTGTTTTTTTGTCTATCTCAACTACTCGCTATAAATTTGGAAACATCCTTTGAAATTCTTCAATAAAATTTGAAACTGTATATTTATTCCTTTGATGAAAAAATTATGCAAATATTATAATTCAAAAAAAGTTGTGGCCGTAATTATGATGAAGATATTTCAACCAAACAAAATCATTTATGAAGTCATGGAGATAAATAGACATGAGAACAGGGATGAATTATCATTTTGGATGTGAAGATATAAATAGAGAAAAGGAAATCAGACTCTTATAATTTCTTGCATTTGATTCGACGATCTTGTTATTGTTCGATAGTGTTGTATCATGACCATGCTCAATATATGCAAAATTATAAATGCCTAAATAAAATCTTGCTTTGTAACTTTTGTTTACATCAAACAGACAAAAAAAATTAACAAATCATCGATCCCGTGCAACGTGCGGATGATATACTAGTACTTTATAAAATAAAGAGAGCACTGCATATATTTTGGGACGGTTTATATAGTAAAAACTTGTATCTATATGGAGACAAAAGAATGATAAAAAAAAGTTTAGCGGATATTAGGGGTTCGTACATATTTCCATGTAGATGGTCTGTGTTGCTACTTAGTGCGAAATCAATTTTATTAAAATTTTTTATTAATGATAAAAAAAGACTCATTAATATATCTAATAGTCAATTGCACTGGATCATCACATATCAATTTTATTGAAAATTTGAACTGATATTTAAAAAAACCCACAAATATATATCTAAGAGGTATCTTAAAATATTGGACCAGTTCAGCGTGAATGTATATTCGAATGTGACAACCAGCCAAATTGTGTCGTTCTAATAGTTTATGCACTATGATGACAAATTGGAGAAGCAAACACTTTCTAGTCCCATGAAAGATATACTTCCTCCGTCCATGATATTATCAACCGTTTGATTCGACACAAAAATTTATATATATATTGAATTTTTATGAAATTTGATAAAGAAAAGAATATTTTTTAGGAATAATGGGATTGTGTGAGAAAAGTTAATGGATTTACTATAACATAACATGCTTGTTTTGATTTATTTTATGTTAAAAATTTGCTAAAAGAGAAAATATTGCAAATATATTGAGACAGTATAAAAAAAATTGTTGGATGTATTATGGGATGAAAGGAATAGTATTTTAATTTTAACTTTTAATATTATTACATACGTATTTCAATGAGTTTTATTCTATCACTGTACGATATAAAACGCAAACATTTTTTTAATCAAGGTTATATTTCATAATAAATTATATCATTATAGTATCACGAAAATTTTATAAAAAACACAATTTGATCGTCACGTAAGACGAATCAAATTTTATATTATCATGTGTGTACCGTCAAAACTATTGCATATTTTTATCAATCCAAGTGAATATTTTATCACATTGTTGTGAGACTCTTTATATTCCGGATGCAAGTAGTTACAAACAAGACCAATTATCACATTGGCCAATGACGGTTCCTGTATAAAATAATTTTTATTGTTGATTCAAATGTCACGTGCCTTTTCATAAAAAAAATGTAATGGGCCTTGGCACCAGATCGGCCCAAGGCAAACCCTACGGCCCAACACGATAGCCCATCAAACAAGTGCACTGCCAGAAATTTTCAAACCGCGGTCAAAATCGGCGATGGCGGACAAGGCGTCATTTGATTAGATTAGGGTTTTGTTCTCGATTGTGAGTTTCCAACTTGCTAGGCTGATTAATGTGTAATGTTTATGTTAATCAGTTCGATTTCTGCCGATTAGTATATAAATTGTTTCGATTTCATCAGGTTTTGCAGTGCGTGGATTGGTCGTCCGAATATTTACTCGCAATCGGATCGTCGATAACTCGGACGGGTAACCAACTCTTTCTTATTTCTAGACTTCATGTGTTGTAGCTGTTGGTATCTGCATTTTGACATTGCTAATTGCGCTCGATGCACTTGTTTTGCTCCGAGATTTGGTTTTCGTTACGGTAATACTTAAATCGTAACTAGTGAGGCCTAGATGACTGCTCCTAGTGATTTAGTCATCGTGAGATTCTGATTGGCCTTTTGTTACGTTCTATCCATGTTATCGGGATTGGTAGTACATTGTTTTTCTTGGGGTACCGTAGATCCAGGATAGAATTTGTTTCGCAATCTAATCCATAATTGGTGTACCATAGTGCATATTTATTTATATATAGTGGAGTGCGCCTCGAGCAAAAAAAATGGTCTGAGCATACACACATCATCTTTAGCATAATGCTATGTTTTCGACTGGGCTCCGGCGCCTAGAGTCCCAATATGTATTCATATCCATGCATGTATAAGGTTACATATGACACGATCCAGAACTTTGGTTTAGATCTTGTGAGGTAAGAGTCTGATCGGGAGTCGATGTGTAGGTCTAGAAAACGGGTCTATGACTATCCTTTCGTCAGCAACAAGCTTCTCCCACTTGAATCTTTTCACAATATGGTGAATGAACACTAGTATTTCCAATCGACCATAATCTTTTCCTGGGCACATCCTTGGTCCTCCTCCGAATAGTACAAATGTGCAAGGCGCTGGCCCCTTCCCACCAAACCTCGAAGGATCAAACTTCTTAGGATCTGAAAAATACTCTGGGTTCTTATGTGTTGAATTCACAGTCTAATATAACTGCAAAACAAGTCTCGAACTTATCAGAAAACTTATAAGAGTTGTGTCCAAAATTAATTCAAGACAAATATATTGTAAACAATTCATCAATTGAGCTAACCTTCGAGCCTTTCGGAATTGTAAAACCTTCAAAATCGAAATCCTCGATGGCCACTCTAAAGAATCCTTGCCCGGGTGAAGCAAGGTTCATTGCTTCGATCCTGAACTTAATGCCTGATAAACAGTATCAGTAAGATTTATTCAGTGATCCTTCATACCTTTGTAGACCTGATCATAGACATGTGGAAGCTCAGCAAGATACTTGACAATGGTGGTAATGGCTGTGCTAGCAGTGTCATAACCTGCAAAGATCGTTCCAAGGATCTTGGTCGCAATACTTATCTCGCCCATCTGTTTTCCATATTCATCAACAAATGACAGCATGTGTGATAGTATGTCTTGTTTTTGTGGCTCTCTGTTCTCTATGATTTCCCTTTCTCTCTGCCTGATGATTTCTCTTATTTTCTTGCGAATGATAGCCGATGCCTTTAAGCCGCGATTGAATGAAGTTCCCGGTAGGTCGATTGGAAGCGAAATTAACCCGGATGCAAATATTTAGAATCGATCTGAAAGATTTGCCACCTCTTCTGGATCATCGATGCTCAAGAACAATTGGCATGCCAACCAAAAAGTATACCTGTATTTCATGGGTGATCAACATTCTTCTTTTTTTCAGAGATTCCGATAAATATATGTTTTTTTTAAAGTTAAATATATGGATCTTGATAACAGAAAATTCCAAGTTAGTGTTAATTGTCCCAAACTATCCATGATAGATGTGCGAAATCAAAGAGTTCTCCATTTGGCGCTTAGTTTGACTACGGATTTTGCAAATCCGCGAGAAAGTCAAGATCAAAGCGATATGCCTAAGTGTCGAGACATACATATATGCTGAGTAAATGACTATCTCTAATTTCTGCTCTGTCTATATATAACTATATTGGAATGTATTTTACCTCTTGGCTAGTGGATACGCATGAACCTCTTCTTTGCCCTGCCATGATGTCGCGAAATGCCTTTGAGCGATTGTATCCATAACTTTCGTATATTGACAAAAGAATTCAGGTCTGATCACGTCAACAAGAACCTCACGCCCAAGTTTCACTTACGCCCAGGTCTGATCGTATAGGTCTGATCGTATACACGTGCGAGGAATATACCAGACGACTATTTACACGTGAGTCAAGTTAGCTCACGATAGAAATGTGGAACCTTGACTTCGAGCTCGACTCTTCCAAACCCATACTATTACACGTTACTAGCTAGTATTACATGAGGAAAGTTGTTGTTGTTCTTGTACAGAACACAATAGTATGAGTATCAAATCCTTGGTTAGTGAGCAGCCTGAGCTAATTGCAAACCAAAATGTTTGAAGATAATTAGTTAACCTAATTCGCATGGATTGTTTGTGGAACCGTAGCCGTGGAGTACATATTTTCTAAGTAATTACTCCTTACACATATTCTATCCAAAGTTTTATCCTATGTGATCAAATAAATAGTAGTAGTGACGCAGCAGCCATGCTAATCCTGTACATAATTAAATGCATCACGATACATATCACAATATTCATTTTTCTTTACTTACAAAAAAACAAACACTCACTTAAGATGTTGTTTGTCACACCCAAACTCAAAACGGACATGACCGGCACGTGAACAACCCAAACATAAATAAAGTTCACGTAAGTTTTTAAAATAAGAAAGAAACCTTCAAACAAATAACAGTCAAGAACATCAATGTTACAACATCCTTGAAAGAAAGCATGGAAATCCAAAATACATACCCAAAAATCTCAATCGAAATATCATAAAACTGTAATAGTCCAATAACGAACAGAAATATCAAATCTTAACGCGGAAGCTGATAGATGGTTTGGAAAGTAATCAGAAAACGATGCATGCGGTCTTATGAGGTCAAAGGTCGAGCATCCATGACGTCCAACTAAACATGTGAACCTGTTTAAGAAAACAAACGGATAAAAATCATCAGTTGGGAAACTGAGCGAGAATCTATCACAATGATCAAATAGCATACAAACTCAGAGAAGGATAGTGGTAACAGATATCAAGAAAGCTGGCAGATATAAGCAAAAGGAAAGAGGACAACTGAGAATATACGATAAAATATTAACTAATGGACAGCAGGGTTATAAGTCGTAAATTGAAAATATGTATACTCCCCAAATATATATATATATATATAACTGCAAATGAGCAAAACACCTACCAATGTAAAGAACAGATGATATAACTAACAACAGGAATCGCAGGGATGTCGGGTCCTGGGGCGTACATAAAAATGTACAAAATAAATCTCTTGAAACCATCAAATAAATCTCATTATGGGAGTGTGGATATCCATAATCATACTTACAGTTATACTCGGGATGGCTACTTGCATAAGCCTGTAAGTTGATCCGAGTGACAAATATCACTCGTTGAGTCATTTTAGGATCAAACCTCAATTGTTATATTCCCTAGAAGTGCAGAGTAACTTCTGGACTTACCCGACTACAGATGTTGTCATGAATTGTCCCTTGACCGAGGGGCAATTCTTGACTAGAGTGGTGATCCATAAACTTAACATGGATAGAGTATTAAAAATAGACTAACACAAAGAATACAAATGCCCCACAGTCGATCACCAATAAAAACATGAAATTATCTCAATTGATGACACAATCGAATGAGAAGTACGATGTACATCGATCGTATTAATGGGTCTATAAAAAAAAAATAATAGAGTTCAAAGAAAGGACGGTGGTAGACTCTCACCTGAGAAATAATCGACGATGAAAAAGGTAAATGGCAACAAAGCTCAAAGCACTTCAATCGCCCTGGATTATTAATGAAAATAATGTCAACGTTATATCACTCAACTAGATCATATAAACAAGTTAGAATGACCTTGAAATATTTAATACTTATCAAATAAGATAATATTAAAGCGTAAAAAAAATAATACTCATCAAACCACCTCAAAATTTAGTCTCACTCACTCCATTTCACCAAATTATTAGTCATAATTTATCATACAAATAATCGACAGATTTACGTCTTGTTACGAAAATAGTCATAATTTATCATACAAATATCAAAATTCAGATTTATTATATTGTTAAAAAATAGACTCGTAGAGCTTTTCAACCATATATAATAAGCATATAGGTCTTGAGTATTTCAAATCAATCTAAAGGCTCAAAGTGAAGTTATTACAGAAATCATATAGTTTGACGTTTCGACGTACTAAAATTCATAAATTCACACATATAATCCCAAATATTATTTCATCAAATTCTAAAAAAAATAGACTTCTAAAAATATGCAACAAAGTAAAATTGGTTTTATAAAATATTATGAAAAATAGCAGTTTATTAAAACAAGTTAGGGATTATGTTTATCAAAATTATTTGATGTTTGCTTATTAATCAGTCTATAAATTTCTGCACAAATCTCTGAATTAATATTTGTTAAGTTTGCTAAAAATTAGACTTCAATAGCTTTACAGTGATATAAAATTCATTTCATAATTATAAGTAAAGAATTCTACAAAAATCCACGAATATAGACTGATAAACCAACCCTACATGTTGATATACGTTTGCCTTTTGATTTATAGCTCAAAATCCATAACTCGAAATGATATTCTGTAAAATCCATTAGAAAATAGACATCCAAATATTTATAATGTATTAAATTTATTTTTTATTTCAAATCATAGGAATCTACACGAATTTTCAAAGGTCACTATACTGCAGCAAATAGAAATCAAAATCTGATTTTCTCTTTTTCTTTTAAAATCAAGATCATCCTCATTGAACTTTAATCCCAAACTGATTTGTCTTAAATCATTACCATCACCAAATCACCATGATTACGTATCAGAGAACCAAAAAAGAAGAAGAAAAAAAGATCCAGATTTTTCCATTCATAATAACTTCTTTAAAAAATAAATAGATAAGAGAGAATCGATTGAGATCGAATTATCAATCTTGAGACGGAATGAATAGAAATCCAATGTGAGAAAAACCCTAATGGTGTGTTTGATGAAAAGGGATGGGGTTCTCGATGGAAACAAGCCTCTGAGAAATTGTATCGAGAGAAAAGAAAAAAGATCATGCGACTTCATGCCATATGTTTCCCAATTTATTTTATTTTTTTTTACCATGAAAATCCACCAAAGCATATCTTCATAAAAAAATATCTAAAAATAGTAATGATAATGAATAAATCCACTTAAATATATGTTAAATAAAATATATGTAGGATTGAGATATCACATTATTGAACGCTCGCATTATCCGGACAATGACTAAAATTTGTCAAGCATTACATGCCACTAGTCAAGAGGTAAACAGTTTATATCTCAGTCAAGGATCTTACTAGTCATTCGTGACATCCAAGTCCCTTCGAAATAAAACATACTTGTACTAAAAGTTTAAATTGAAATTTCAAAAAAAAAAAGTAAAATAAAAACAAAAATAAAGGATTCCATATAATCTCTTCAGAATGGCACAATGTGTATGTATATTATGACGTTTCGTTATTTTAATTAAACAAGACAATAACTTTTCAACTAAATGATAAAGTACAAAACTTAAAGGATCATTACACGATAATTTGGTCAAGATAGTGACTAATTGTTCTTCGTTATAAATCAAAATTTAACTCAACAAATCCTTATTACAAATAAGAAGATTGTGTTTAGGACTGACATATCACTTTTGTTCTGGAAAACTGATGAGAATAGAGGAGTGTGAATGTGTGATAACATGACAGAGAGTTGAGAGCATAAAGTGGATATTTCGGAGTCCATATAGGTCGGCAAACCTCGCCAACTGCCTTTGAATAGAAAGTTTTGCTTTTTCAGTTGAATATCAAGTTAAGAATTAGTAATTCCTCTTAGCATTTATAACCTGCTGTTACACTCATCATATAACAGTATCGACCTCTGCGAGTGATAAAGAAAAATTATCTCAATATAACTCATCTTATAAAAAGATCAGGAATACATAAAATGATGATGTTATGTACATGTCGTTCTTCCTGAGAATAAATCTTTGGAAGAGGTCCACGTGACATCCTGGGTTGAGCAGGGATCGTGGGCCTTGAAATTATTTAGTTTTGGGGCATTTGGGCTTCAAGGTCATCCATTAGTTATTGAACTAGGCCCAATGAGCTGTCCATTGGAAAGAAACCTACATTGAAGAGTATTATATAATTCTCAGAAAACACACTGCAGCAAATCAGTACGTCATGCTTGGTCTCCATTGTTTTATCCGTTAGAATCCAATGACATTATTTTCTAGCTAAATTTCCGTTGCAAGCAATCAAATGACTCGCCGAAATTCTTGCAGTCATCGCTAGGTTTAGATTTGTACAATACTATGATAGGCTAATAGCAACCCTGTGTTATCTCGAGGATCAATTAACAACGACTAAACCATGTATTGAACGTCGAAAGTAATATCCCTTAAGAATGTGACAATTATATATCGTCATACAAAACTATGAGTCAAGAAATATCTGAACTCTTTTCTGCACTTCATTTGAAGTGTTTACAATTATTGGTCTCTATGTTGCATGGTAACCAATATCAACACCTCATCAGTTTGTCTCCAAGAGTTTCACATTCGTCAACTTCTTTCCATTACTATTAGAGAGACAAATAGACTGATATAGAACTCTTTCCTCAATCCTCTTTCTTCGACATTAAGCGAAAATCAACTCGCCGACGACATCTGAACTTTCATGCACGAACCATATGCCTCAGTTTTTTCTCAAGGTTTGAGGATTACAGTTAAAAAGCAAAAGCATACCATCGTGTTGATCGCGTATGCAATTAACAGGCACCAAATGAATCCATGATCTCCTCATCTAACGAAGCCAGGTTGGTAAAAGGATCATATATGATTGATGATAGGCTTACAATACCAGCAAATAATAGAATTTTCTCTGCTGTATGTTTACAGATGCAAGTTCAAATCTGATCACTATACCTTTAGTTAAAACAGTGACAGGAAAACACACTTCCTTACTTGCCTTGGCATTGGCAATCAGGCAAAGTATTTAACTCGAGCATCGTAACGATCATGCCCAGTTTAACACATCTCAGGAGTTCGACTAGCTGCTTGTTCATGGCTCAGCATCATGAGCTGCATCAACCACGACTACGGATTCGTTCCAGCAACCTCAGTCACAGGGTAACCAATCTGCCATCCATGCAAACAGTACCAATTATATTTGAATGTACACTCCAGCTATTCAAGTTTAAAGAACAGTCGGTGGAGGGAACATGTCCAAAAGTACGCAAAACATATGGGGACAGATTCACTAGGGATCAAGTAAACTTGGTTTTTTTGTGGAAGCAAACAGCCATTGTCGAACATGACTCTCATTTTATCCAGATAGACTGAGTCATCTCGTGCCCGATATTAACATGCACATAATAATTTGGGCAGTCCATGGACACCATAGACAACGGTTTTTCAAACCCCAAGTACATTATGCTTCAGGTACATGGCACTTCATGTTGGCCTTGAAGGATGAAAAAGAGAATAAAAAGTGTCCGACTATCAAAGGCTCAATCGCCGTCCGTCCATATATGTACCTAGATCAAATATTTCCTTATCATGACGGAAACCAGCAGGATGGTTTTTCAGAGGCGCACAAACCCCTCAGTAGCGTAAGTTACCCCACAAAAGTATTCTTCAACCAGACTTGAACAGATAGTTAACTATCTGTTTGCATCACAAATCGTGATTAAGACTAGCTCTTATAGTTGTAGAGATGAGGTGAAGACTCTCAAGCATGCGTCACCAGGTGTATCACCATTTCCTAGAGATTTTGCCATATTGACATGTCACTAAAACAACAAGGGAAACAACTGTCTATGATCTTGAAGCCGTTCCCTATAAGTTCTCCTCCATTATGGATCACTATGGCCGGATTACTCGTCTTGTTAATTCCAGCTTGACTCGGTTGGCACCCGTCAAATTCGAGAAAAAGGCACTCCAAGTGAAAAAAAAGGTAGTAAAGTGCACCCTGTCTCCACAAAATTAGTACCACTCTATCCAAATGATCACTATTCTGTCAATGAGATACATGAACAACTTGTTCTCAAGCTTTGATCAAACCATATCACTTTTCGCCACCAAAAATGGAAGCCTCCTGTCCTCCTCCTTCAATGGGAAAGTGTTCATCTAAATTGACAGTACTATATATAGGCACATCATTGCCAATACTTTCCACAAAATCCATTCATCAAACATAATCACTAGGCCACACCAAAATGGGAAGCTTGGATACCAAAGGAAGGTGTGATTCGCATGGGCAAGACTCGTCCTACTTCTCGGGATGGGAAGAATATAAGAGGAACCCGTACCATCCGAGTCTTAATCCTTCTGGTATCATCCAAATGGGACTAGCTGAGAATCAGGTGATTCACAGATACCACAGAAAATTCTACAGTAGGATGTACTCGTATATTTTGTGATTTAAAGTCCCCCCACAAATCCTCTTTACTATTAGAGATAGTAAACCCACATCGAATTTTGGATAAATGCTGCAGCAATATAAATAGATCATGGACCTCTTGTCCTATTGCCAATTAGTTTTAGGAATGAACCTTATGTTTATACATTTACATGAAATCGTCTTTACTGCACTTTATATCAAATGTCACTATAATGTCTAGCCTAGTCTCAATCTCAACCAAGGTGTCATTAGGATGGTTTAAATCTTGAAAGATTTGCACAAGAGCATTAGCTTTAATAGTTGATATGTCACTGTCTACAGTAACTTTTATACTGAAGATCACACAGAAAATTTCATAACTAATTTACAGAGAGTGTCACTTACATTGTCCATAAATTTGCAGCTATGCTTTGACCTGCTAGAAAAATGGCTGGCAAACAACCCAGACGCATATGCATTCCATAGGAATGGGAAATCCATCTTCAGAGAGTTGGCTCTATTCCAAGACTATCGCGGCCTTCCTGCATTCAAAAAGGTTAATGTAGGATACTATAATTTTTTCAGCCCTGCCATCACAAGCAGTTGTGCTGCAGATGATTACTTGACACTTGATAAGATATCGTAGCAAGTGTGTTCGAAGCTCACTAGCTAATCCATATACTATCGTGTTTCAGGTACTGGCAAAGTTCATGGAAGAAATTAGGGGAAACAAAGTGAGTTTTGATCCCAACAAGATAGTTCTAGCAGCTGGTGCAACTACTGCTAATGAAATTCTGGTGTTCTGCATTGCCGATCCTGGTGAAGCATTATTAGTTCCTACGCCTTACTACCCAGGGTTAGTAAATTCTTCATATCTAGTGAGTAGTCACATACTTTAGATCCATCCAACATGCCAGAAGTCACAACTATACCCGCTATTCAATCATTGCTCCGTGGTTTGTTGATTCCAACAGTTAAACTACAAGCATGTTACTAAATCAAATTTGCACTTTATTTGGAAATCAAATGCAAAGTATAAAACTGGTTTACTTAACTGTTGCAGATATGATAGAGATCTCAAATGGAGAACAGGGATAAAAATTGTTCCAATACAATGCTCAAGTTCAAACAACTTCAGCATCACCAAGTCCGCAATGGAAGAAGCCTATCAGCTAGCTCAAAAATCTCACGTAAAAGTCAAAGGTATCCTAATCACAAACCCGTCGAACCCCTTAGGAACTACACTGAGTGCGGAAGAACTCAATCATCTGATCAACTTCGCGGTATCAAACAACATTCACATAATAAGCGACGAGATCTACTCAGGCTCTGTCTTCCAATCACCATCCTTCATAAGTTTAACAGAAGCTATCGAATGCAGAAAAAAAGAACTTGATGGCACAGGTATCGTAAAGCGTGCCCACATAGTTTATAGCCTATCAAAGGACTTAGGGCTTCCAGGGTTTCGCATCGGGCTACTTTACAGCGCTGATGAAAAGGTAGTCGAAGCCGCCACAAAAATGTCAAGTTTCGGTCTCATCTCATCCCAAACTCAATATCTATTAACAAATATCCTCTCTGACAAGAAGTTTGCACGTTACTTCATAAGGGAAAACAAGAGGAGGATACAGATGCGAAGGAAGATTTTGGCAACAGGACTGGAAAAAGCAGGAATACCGTGCTTGAGTAGCAATGCCGGTTTATTTTGCTGGGTAGATATGAGGCATCACTTGATTGAAGACACATATGAAGCCGAGGAGGTCCTCTGGAAGGAATTGCTCTACAAAGTTGGTCTGAATGTCTCTCCAGGCTCTTCATGCCACTGCAATGAGCCCGGATGGTTTAGGGTATGCTTTGCTAACATGTCGGAACATACCCTTAAGTTGTCCATACAGCGCATTGAGGCGTTTGTGAAATCAGCATTGTTGACTCCAAGAGGAGTGATCGTGTAGTTCAGATTCAAAACAAAAGGTCGTGTCATAATGTGTCTGTAGATCAATTTCTGCTGATAGCAATCTATTAGTAATATACTCTATGATTTTACGCTTGGATCAACATGCATACACCTTAATACTACATGCCTCATCTAATGCACCAGTATTGTGCCAAAGCACAAAAAAAGGTTCAATCTAATCACCATTTTTCTATTACTTTTTTTAACCTTTATTCTTTTTCGTCTTTTTTCCTTTGATTCATCCATGCACTGTTTTCTTCCTAGAATATACAACTCTCATATAGCCAAATCCCACTTGCTTTCATGCACAAGCATAGACCTCAGACCGAATATTAAGCCAAAGCAGTGAAAGCACTGAAAGCTCAGGAAGCACAGAAAGCATTGAAAGATGGAAGAAGCGAACATCACACATTTTCTTGATCCAAGTTCTGGTCATCTTCCAACAACCTCCTCCAGACCCATAGAAGCTGCATCAACCCACCATTTGCTACATGCAGCAGAAACACCTGACCTCGAACAGCAACAGCCGGAGCAATGAGCTTGAGGGCAATGCAAAAGCAACCAACAACAACAAGATCCCGTCTCATATCTTTAACCTGCAATTGCATCATAGAAGTTTAGAACAAGCAAAACAACGATAAGACTTGAGAAAACCTAACACCTGAAATGGAATGGTTGTCAGGAAATACCTCCGAGTTCGGAAACAAATCTTTGTATAGCTCCATTCTGAATTCAGACCACAAGCAGCCCAAGAAAAGAGCGAGACACATGATCAGTTCCTGGTTTCTTGATACTGCGAATATGATGTCCAAGACAAAGCTTGAACAGAACCACACAAGGAAAGACCATTTCAGTACATCTTGTGCGAAGGAAACCAGCTGTTCTAGAAACACATCCCCGGCTTTCTTCCACGGCAAGTCTTTCACAGGACGTGGGATGTATTGCCATACTTTGTCTTTGGCTGTAGCCAATTGCACCTTAGCTTCATCAGGTATTTTAAACTGAGCTGTTACTGGTTTCATACTAGACGGAGAACAGGAGATCCGACTAGAAAGGTGTGAATGCCGTGGATTTAAACATGGATGCACATTGCCCAATCTCCTCTGCTGTAAAAGTAGTGCAGAACTTAGTTGCCATCGAATTTAGTTCGAATGAGGAAAAATAAGCAGATAGTTTGATACTATGGTAAGATTTCAGAACACAGTTCATGATGTCTGATTCTTTCTTCATGAAAGCATTCCATTATGACATACCTAGACATCCAAAATTCCAAATATATGACGCCAACGAGTTTCAGCATGACTATTATCAAATCTACTGACACCCTCCGATTCCACGAACTAAAAATAACATAAAGAACCGTGGCATGAAAACAAAGTCCGTCTAATTTATGCCACAACTATTGTTAATTATCGCTTCATGAGAGCTTCCCTTCACAATGCCAAGAAATTCAAGCATACACGACTATTACTCTCTCCGTCCCATATTAATCGCAATGTTTTTCTATTTGGCCAGTTTCAAAAAAATTACAACGTTTTCTCTTTTAGTAACCTTTTAACATAAAAAAAAAAATCAAATCAATCTTATTTGTTACCGTACATTCACTATCTGCTTTCGTAAATGCAACAATAAACCCAATTATAAAAAAAAAATATTCTGTTCTTCATCAAAATCCACACAAATTCAATACTCGTATAAGTTTTCGTGCCGGGTCAAAACGTTTCAATAAATATGGGACGAAGGGAGTATCAGTTTCTATAACGCCTCTCACATTCCATGTTATACAAAAAATTAATCAATACTCCCTCCATTCCAAAATATAGGAAACGATTTGACACAGCACGCAGATTTATGTATGCTGAATTTGTATGGAATTTGATGAAGAAAGAATATTTTTTTTATGATAGTGAGATTTACTGTAGCAGTTAGTGAGAGTAGATAGTGACTGTACCAGATAATGATGATTTTGGTTTTTTTATGTGAAAAGATTACTAAATATGATATGTTGTATATATTTTAGGATGACTCAAATAGACAAGCGTTGCTTATGTTATGGGATGGAGGGAGTATCACTCATGACAAAAATTCCGTCTAATTTATACCACAACTAACATTCTATCCATCTAATAGTTACAATCTCCAAGAGCGTTTCTGATAACTATAGTTCACACAAAACCCCAGCATGGGAGCGATGGGCCTTACCAGTTGCGAAATTCAGTTATCTTGTGAAAAATATGATACCTGAAATGTCGAAGTTGGAATCGCAGATATCAGCGTCGCCGTCGACATTTTCCCCTTCACCGGCCGGTTACTGTTTCATCGTCGACTGCAGTTTGCGGCCATCGTCGCCAAGTGAGTGTGGGAGATAGGCTCTGTCATGGGCCTTGGCACGATCTCGTTTGGGCTTCAATTATGATGTTTGTGGATTGGGCTTTCTCTTGAAATGCCATTTGGGTCGATGAAAAATCGGTTGTGTATTATCCACGCTGCTACATCTGTATTTTCACGCTACCCGCACAATGCGACAATGCAATACAACCACAAATCAATCTTTTATCTCATCAAGTACAATTAATTATATGAATACGACGATGTCATTACAATCTATCATGTACATCATCTTCTGTAAGATTATGATAGGGCATATCATATTTTAAGGTTTCTCTCATGGTTTTTTAGGTCTCCCTCATCCTCTTTTGACATATGCTAACTCCCAAACTTCACATTTTCTAACAGAAGTTGTGACTTGTTTACGTTTCACATGACCATACCATCTTAATCATGACTCCCTTATCTTACCTTATATTGGAGCCACACCCACTTTCTATTTGATAACTTTATTTCGTATCCTATTTATTTTTGTATGTTCACACATCCATCTTAACATTTTTATCTCGTTTATACTCATCTTCTGTACATGTTGTCACTTATTTCCCAATATTCTGACCCATACAGCATCGCTGGTCGAATAACTGTATTGTAAAACTTTCCTTTTAACTTGGTAGGTATTTTAGGATCACATACCATCTCTAAAACGTCTTTCCATTTCAGTCAACCTATTTTAATCCTATGATCAATATCTGCATCAATTCCTCCATTCTTATGCAGTATCGAACCTAAATATTTGAAATAATCCGTTTTAGGGAGAGACTCTATTCCCAACAATACATTCTCACTATTTGTTTGACTATTCTCATTAAAAACACATTTTATATATTCTGTCTTGGTTCTACTGATTCTTAACCCCTTACTTTCCAACGCCTCCCTCTAAGTCTCAAATTTTTCATTCACCCCTTCTTTCGTATCGTCTATCAGAGCAATATCATCAGCGAAAAGTAAACACCATGATACTTCATCTTATATATGTGTAGTGAGATCATCCATTATTAAGATGAATAATTTTTGTATATCGTCCAACAACAACGACAATAACTTAGGTAATTTCGTTATAAACGGTTTGAGAAGAGCGAGATACACATAGTTTCCTTAATACTATGTTGGTAAAGGATTAGACTGTGTATGGATCAAATGATGACTCAAACCTTTTGTTTCTTTAGAACTTTTGTTTAGAAGACTGTGATACATACAAATCCTCGTTGCTTAAAATAATGTGAAATCGGTACAGAAAAATGTATTCATAGAAGTGAGACGGCAGATGATTGTCTCTACTTCGTCGTCAAGTTGAAAGAATTAAATTAGCCAGTTGAGAGATTTTGGTTTATTGTTCGAGGCTTCATATGTTTCACAGCTTCTAAACGTGGCATCTTACCTGTAGCAAAGTGTACTGCCTTCATGATTAGTTCTTTAATTTAATCACAGCCCGCCGGCCCTAACCAAATAGTAATATCAGGACATTAGTTAGATGCCGACTCATCGAAATCGGGCATATATAGATCTAAGATTACCCGTATCATGTTCGATTTAGTCAGGCATGCAGCAACGAAGGGCGTCATCGATGTTATCGTATAAACAGAGCAGCACGTGTATTTTGCTTGATACGTTCGAGCAACTCCAGCATGAAATCAACCCGTTGATATATTAATCCATGCATTATTCAAATAACTTACTATACAACATGATCAGTAGATAATAATGCACAGAACATTGATCGGAACCATGTGCTATTGCTCCCAACTAAATAGGCTCTTCATGATCAACGATTCGTCATCAATCATCCCTTCACTCATCATATACTGTTAAAATCATGATGAGGATCAACCGCCATTGGGAGCGATACTAATGAGCTCAATTCATCCCAACTAGGTTGACGATCATCCAAATGCATGCCACATAGGTAGCCATCAAGCTCAGAGTCTTCCATTGATCTCTCACCAGTGCTATTGCTGAGCAGTAATTGTTCTATCTCATGTGGGAACCTGCAACTGCTATCCTCGACCGCCATGTTTGAAGGAAAAACACCTCCAGAATAACATTGTGTAGCACTGACGAACTCGTTGCATTGGAGTTGATCAGATGAAGATGAGATCATTTCATCTTGAGAGCCAGAACTAACAATCGGTGTAGTAGCTAGCTGATTAGCAGACGCACCTTGAAGGTTCAACGAATTATGATCATGATTATAATAATAATTACATAGTTGGCGATCATCTCCATAATATGAATGCTTCTGTTCCCCAAGCTTCATCCGCAGCTTTTTGATTGAGACATGATCCTTCTGATCAGGAGCCGACTCCATTGAGGGGTCTAAGGCAACATATTGCGTTGGTTTAGGCATAAGCGGTCTATAGGATATCGGTTGGATGCTCACCAAGGTGCTCGGCCAGCTCTGCTGATGCACCATAGAACTACAGATGCTTTGCTTCTGAGCACTAACCAGACGAGCTTTATTACGCGCTGCATGGTTTTCCTTTTTCTGCTTGCCTAACAACTTCTTCTTCAGCCTTGTGTTCCAATAATTCTTGATATCGTTATCTGTTCTTCCAGGTAATTGTGCGGCAATGATAGACCACCTGCTCGCTCATCTCAAAATGATCATAATTTTTCTAAGTCATGGCATGCATAGTGTGATTGTTGATCTCTATGTATTATTACAGGAACATATATAATGGCATATCTATACCTGCTTCCAATACTAACGTAGAGGCTGCAGATAATCTTGTCTTCCTCCTCGGAGAATCCACCATGCTTGATGTTGGGCCGGAGGTAGTTCAACCAACGGAGTCGGCAGCTCTTTCCACATCTCTTCAGCCCTATGCCAACAATGCAAAGATATAACAATCAAACCATTGATCTTAACGAGATCATGTACTGTATAGTTAGACGTCTATGCATATAGCCAAAGGACGCCAAAGATATACTATACTATATGTAACAGACGATCGAGCCACGATGAATCTAGTTTATAAGAATGCAAGAGAAGCTATTTAGAAAGGACCATCATGAGTACCGATCTTTTGAGGCAGGACGATCCAGTTCCCTCCGGTGCCATTCTGTTCAATATAGGATTTGAGCTTGGCATCTTCTTCAGGAGACCAAGGGCCTTTCTTGACAATAGCTTTGTCACAACAAGGAGCTCTTCCCATTCCTTCCTTTGATGTGAAAGGATAGATAATGATGATTAAGAAGATGATTAAGCCGAGATTAACTATATAAGATTTATAATTATCTTCAAAAAGCATATATGTATTAGATATTTCATTGATGAAGAATGTGTGGTTGGATAGAAAATTCAGCAAAGTCCAACCTTGCCAGGATGAAAGGAGTGTTTGTTTCTTGTTTGTCCTAGGTGAAATTTGTTTAGTAATTAATTTAAAAAAAGGTTAATTATCTGGTAGAGGTGTCAGCCAAGTTTGATTAATTAAGATTCTTTTAACCTATAAAACCTTGTTAATCAACCATTAAGCTAAGCTAATTTGGATATTTTCGTCTGTACTGTATAGAAGATGGAGAATATACAAAGTGTCGATTTTCCCTTTAAATATGGTCAATGATGCTTGCATTGCATTTCAATTCACTCTGCAGGGAGAAAAAGCTCACGACTTGCTCCTCCAAGTTGGAACTATAGGGAAATCATGGAAGATGGCAAGGTTAAAAACTAAATTATCAGAAAATAGTCTTTCTTTCATAAGATATGTTAGAATTGTGCAGGAGGATGAATATAATTCCATAATATTGTCTTGAAAATAAATATTATGTTTAAAAATTACCTCAAGTTACTACCTTTGAAGCTAGGTGGCCAAGTTTATTGACCGAAAATGAATTCAACAAAATCTACACAATACATAATTTACCTTACAATGACTTAATAAATGACTTTCAGACATATCCAGCTATGTCAAACCTATGCTGTTGCCAACTATTCCTCAAGTCAACATGTTGGCCAAGTTATATCTAGCCATGTCAAAGCAATGCTAACGCGAAGTATTCCTCGAGTCAAAGATATTGTTGGTTTTACTATCGTCAACACTATCCCAACCAGATCGAGCCACCCTCGTTGCTCTATGCATAGATCTCTCAAACAACCCAACAACAATCAAAAAAATTCTGTCAATTAACAAAAAAAATAAAACATATACAGTTTTACTTTCATTATATAATAATAAAAAAACTGTTTTCAATCTCATCTTAATTAAACTAAAACCCAAAAAATCCATACCTAACCCAAGCCCAAAACAAACTTCATACTACTCCATCTATCCAAAAAAAATAAAATATTATCTAAAAAGAAATTTTTAACAAAAAAAATATAACATCGCATCACTAACATTTTTATTTTTATCTTTCTTAAAAATAACTAATATTTTCTCAGTGTCGAAGTATTCGAAATGTTCAAACTCGACAAAAGAATTTATGCGAGCGTTAAATTTGTGTCGATTTTGACCAAAAATGAATATTTTTTCGATGATAGTAGAATTTATTATAACAATTATGAGAGAAATTAATGGATGTATTATAATAGAGATATTGATTTGATATATGTTTATATTAAAAGATTATCAAAAATAAAAATATTTTATTTATTTTAAAACTAATAAAAAATATTTTAATTAATTTAAAACGAAATAATTATTCAATATTTTTATTAATTTATTTGCAAAATTTTCATGTTGGATTTGATCTTGACGAAAGAATCGCCCCAATAATCTGTCCCAAACCATCAATGGCAGCACCCAATGAAGCCTTGTCCTCGTAAAACCGATGCCCAAAACGTCGTTGCTGACGTACCTCACCAAATCGAATTTTTCATCTTTCTCTGTATAAAATGTGCCCTTTCATTGATTGCTTGGATTGAGTCAGCACTGTGAGTGAAGAAGAAGAAGAATGGGGTGGAAAGGGATAATGGGTTTGGAGTATCGGATCGTGCAGGCGCCGTTGGGCCCTGATGTTTCTGGGCCGGAACTTGTCGCCGACGCCGGGGGACTTGGGCTCCTCAGAGCCCCTGACTGGGTTTGTTTTTTATCTCCTGTTTTCTTTCTTTGTTTCCTTATTTGTTGGCCATTTGGATCAATTTGATGTGGGTAGTTGAGAATTTGGAGATTGGAGCTTTGATTTTCAGTGATTTGTTTCTGGAGTCAAATGCTAGGGTTTGGGTGTCCTTGATAGGGTGGAGGACAAATGAAAATTGTTAGGGTGGGGTCGAGGTGTGACTTGGTGTAGCACACCCCAATGTCAGGATATTGCTCGTTTTGTACTGTACTCGTTAGTATTGACTAGCACCACGTTGTTAAAACACGTCTTGATATGTAATGTGGTGGTTGCACAGTTATTGTAACTTACAATTGACCCTTCAGCCAATGTAGGATTATTCCCGGGTTCGATACCCAAGGATATTAAAAAACAATCTCTATAATCTCTATGTAAAAATAGAGGATAAGATCTACGGAATCATCCTGTGTTATAGGGGTGTCCTTTTCACATTCTGCACTTAGTGGGATTATGTGGGTACGTTCTTTTTCTTTCCTTTTAGCCAATGTAGGATTATTATCCAAGTGAGTTCATTTGCAGTTTTAGGCTTCCCCCAAATATTTGCTAAAATTGGAAAGCGGATGTGTTACTTATGATTGGATTGTGTGGATGGTGTATCAGGAATGCCCGGAATATATAAGGGGATTGATCAAGAAGACAAGGAGCTTGATCGACAAACCTTTTGGGATCGGTGTCGTGTTGGCATTTCCTCATGAGGAGAATGTGAAGGTGATATTGGATGAGAAGGTAGTGTTTTTGGAGTTGTATTGGGGTGAAGTCCCTGAGGAGCTTGTGCATAGGGCTCATGATGCCGGTGTGAAAGTTATTCCTCAGGTATGTTTTGTGAGTTTGTTGGTGCTTGGTGCTAATCCACGATATTGCACTATTGACTTTAAGCTTAAAAAACGTAGCTGTCTGAATCACTTTCAAGTGATATGTATGATGTATACGGAGTCATCAAGTTATACTTGTTTTGGACCATGTTTAATTCTACATGTATGAGGATTTTAATGGTCTATACATGTATGAGCTTAAAAAACTCTCATGATTGTTGGGTATAGGTTGGGAGTGTTGAAGAAGCGAGGAAAGCTATTGAAGTAGAGTGGATGCAATCATTGTGCAGGGACGCGAGGCTGGAGGACATGTAATTGGCCAGGTATGTCTTATGAAGTACACAAAGGATTGCTGAACTATGAAAATGTCACATATTTTTGGTTGTCCATGTTGCATACTCATATGGTTATGCCTGCCTTCTTCAGGATGCTCTGATCACATTGGTGCCACGGGTGGTCGACCTAGTTGCTGACCAAGATATTCCTGTAATAGCTGCTGGAGGAATCGTGGATGCACGTGGATATGTTGCTGCTCTGGCCCTTGGTGCTCAAGGAGTTTGTCTTGACACTAGGTAATGGACCGAGTTGATGCAAAATATATAGTGATTAAGGCTGCCTTGCATGCATGAACTATCGAAAACAAAAATACCTCTCTATATAGAATAGAGTTTGTTGCATTTGCTGTCACAGTAGCTGAATTAGTCAGTACTGTGAAAAATCAAGAAGGTGCTATAAGCTATGCTCTCTGATATATGGAAAACTAAAACCCGGTACTTGCACATTCATCTTCGATCTGAAATTTCGAATGACATGTATATATTATTACAGGTTTCTGGCCATGGACATCCTGATTACAAGAAGCAGCTGATAGAAGGTGAGAATACCGAGTATACTGACATATTTGGTCGAGCAAGATGGCCTGAAGCACCGCAGCGTGTCCTAGTAACACCATTTTATATCGAATGCAAATCTCTCCCTGATGATGTAACTGAAGCAAACCAGCCTGTCATTGTTCACACAGTTATACACGGGGTGGTATGTGTTGTTGCAGTTTCACTTGCTAAACTCGTTTATTTGTAGCTTCTACTTCTTTTTATGCTCATTGTCCATTCTCTAATGAGGTAGAACAAATACTTGGTGGTACAGGAAAAGGAGATCTGGCGGCTTGCAGGCACGGTACCTAATAAAACAGCCGAAGGGGAGATCGAGAGTATGGTCATGTATGCCGGTCAAGGCGTAGGCCTCATTAAGGAAATTTTGCCAGCAGCTGAAGTTGTGAAGAGGCTCGTCGAAGGGGCTCAGCTGCTGATCGAGCAGAAATTTAGCGGGCCGCAGCTGCTGGACAAATCTGTGTAATGCAGTTTTCGTCGTCTTGTGAAATCGATCGTTGGATGATGTCTAGTGTGAGAAACAAAAGAGTTCCTACGTTGAAATCTCATGTGTAAAGAAAGATGTATGTTCATGTGCTCCATAGAATGGTGTGATGTTTTTTATCTTGTGATTTCGATGTTTTTTTATTAGAACCAAAGAAAACAAATAAAATCTGATTTTGTTGTTTGTTATCAGAGGAAATGTGAGAATCGTTGTTTATGTTTTCTTGCCGCAAACTAAATTTGTGGAAGTCTATCTCAAGTTGTTAAACAGCCACTCGTGTGATATTATGGTTGCACCTTTCATAGACCAACGTCGGTATCAAGTACCATATGAATGAGATATGATGTCTGCTGCTAGTTGTTGAAGTTTAGTTAGAGACTTGGAACAACTTTTTGTTGGAATTTTTTTACATTAGAAAAACATCATCCTCATAGTAGTACAAACAATCTTAAGCACTTCAAGCGTATTATAATAAAACCAAATTAACATAATATTATACGCACACAATAAGAATAGCTTGTTGATACGCGCACACACGGCCAATGCACACAAACATATTTATTGTATTTATTCTCTTCGTGAGAACTTTGTTTTTTTTCAGTACAATAGGAAGAGTGATGTTGTCTCTTATATACAGAAATCAAACAGGGCATCTTTCATCTACAGAGCATCTTTGGATGGGATTGCTTTAGTTAGTGGAGGCTTTTGGTGTGTGTCTTGTCAGCCACCATCATGCATTCTTTAACACTGCCCATTGGATGACAAAATAATAACAAAACTTTATACTAATATATTGTATATTTGGTTATAGAAATATGAATGTCTCGTTAAAATCTTGTCACGAAAAATCCATTGGGATAAAAACCTGATCGAAAAAAAAAAAGTGCAGTCTCTCCCTCAATAATAACTCACTTCATTGAGATCTCTTCGGCTATGAAGATCTTTGAATCGTCGAATCCCGATTTTGTGTCTAACTACCTCAAAAATTGCCTTGAGAAGTGCCTTTGTGAATAAATTTGTCAAGTTCGCACTGAATCGAGTTTGTTGGATATTTATATCTGTCAAGTTCTATCACTTTTAGTGTATCCTTATTTGAGCTGCACAATGTATGCTGCATTATCTTCGTATATTACAGTTGGGTTATCTTTGATTGAATATAATCCACATGAACTTTGAAGGTGATGGATCATAAATCGAAACCAAACACATTCTCGACTTGCTTCATAAATAGCAAATAGTTCAGAATGATTTGAAAATGCAGTAGTTAATGTCTGCTTTGTCGATTTTCACGAAATTGCTGCATCATTATAGATAAATAAATACCCAATTTGCGATCTTACTTTATGTGGATCAGACAAATATCTTGTATCTGTATATCCAATGAGATGTGATTTTATCCCTCTTGAATAAAATAAATCCATATCTGTAGTTCCACGAAAATAGCGTAATATTTGTTTTATTCCATTCCAATGTATTTTAATTGATGAAGAACTGAATCTTCCTAATAAATTAACAGTAAAGACAATATCATATCTTGTACAATTAACAAGATACATTAGTGCACCACTTGCACTGAGATATGAGACTTCTACCCCAAGTAATTCTTCTTCATTTTCTTGTGGTCGGAACGGATCCTTTTTCACATCAAATGATGGGACAATTATCGGGGTACTTAACGGGTGAGGTTTATCCATAAAAAAACGACATAGAACATTTTTAATATATGTCGATTGAATGAAAAAAATTCCAATGGACAAATGCTCAATCTGTATGCGAAGACAGAATTTCGTTTTATCAAGATCTTTCGTTTCAAATTCTCTTTTTAAGTAATTGTCCGTTTGTATGTTCTTTTTCGGAGTACCAACGATATTTAAATCATCTACATATATGATAATTATAACAAAACCAGAATTTGTTTCCTTGATAAAAACACAAGGACATATCTTGTCATTTATGTATCCTTCTTTTAACAAGTACTCATTAAGACGATTATATCACATTCGTCCAGATTGTTTTAATCCCTACAATGACCGTTGTAATTTAATTGAGTATAAGTTCCGTGGTTGTGTATCACTTGACATCTTAAATCCTTCAGGGATTCTCATGGATATGTCAGTATCTAATGATCCATATAAGCATGCTGTCATAACATCCATTAGACGTATATCATATCCTTTTTAGCAGCCATATAAATTAAAAAGCAAAATGTAATTTCATCCATCATATGAGAATAAATTTCATTATAATCACAGCCTGCTATCTGTGAGAGACCTTGAGCAAATAAACGCGTTTTATATCTCACAATTTCTCCTTTTTCATTTTATTTTCGAACGAAAATCCACTTATATCCAACCGGTTTAATATTTCGTGGTGTCTGGATACTGATCCAAAAACTTCACGTTTAGACAAAGAATCCAATTCTGCTTGAATTGTATCCTATCATTTTGATCAATTATCTTTTTGTCGACATTCATCCACACTACGTGGTTCTGAATCTTCATTTGGATTCATGATATTTAATGTCACATTATATACAAAAATATCATCTATCTCGATTTTATTTTTATCCCACACAATATGCGTATAAGTGTATAAGCATAATTAATCGAGATTTCTTCATTTGTAAGTGATTGTTTCTTAATAATATCCTCATTAGCATTATTAGTTACTATCTTTTCAACAATCACCTTTATGAATTTATCCTTTGGTATGCTTTCTTCGAAAACATCATTATCTTTTGATTTTCTTTTACGAGGAACTGTATCTTTCGTACCAACGGGTCTACTATGCTTCAGACGAGGTTTACACTCTTCTATAGTGTTGCTAGTATTGGATTCATTTGATATTGAAATTCTGACAGGAGCATTTACAGCTGGTACATAAGATTTAACTATCCTCTTTGAATCAATAAATGAGTTAGCCATTTCATTTGTGATACTCTATAAAGGAATAATCCTCTGAACTTTATGTTCAGATTGACTAGTATGAGGATAATAAGAGGACAATAATGATGATTTTCATGATATTTCACCCCAAACTTTTGGTGAAATATGTGTTCCTTTTCGCTTCTTTTCTCCCCCTATTTTTGGGAATTTATTTTCATTGAGATGATAATCTGCAAATTTTACAGTGAACACATCTCTCGTTAATGGTTCGAGATATCGTATTATTGAAGAAGAATCAAAATTAACGTATATCCCAAGTTTACGTTGGGGTGGTGCAATTGAAACAAATACAGTACATCCAAAAACTCGTAGATGTGAAATATTTGGTTCTTGGCCAAATACGAGTTGTAATGGTGAATACTTATGCTAGGCTACAGGCATAACACGTATCAATGCTGTAGCACGAAATATTGCATGTCCCTAACCTGTAGTCTGTAATTTGCTTTTCATAAGCAATGATCTTGTAATTAACTGAAATTTTTTAATTAAAGATTTAGCTAAACCATTTTGTGTACGAATATGAGCTATAGAATGCTCAACAGTATTAATAATAGACATACAATATTCATTAAATGCTTTTGATGTAAATTCTCCATCATTATCAAAACGAATTGTCTTTGTTGGATGATATGGAAAATACGCTCGTAATTTGATAATTTGAGCCAATAACCTTGGAAATGGTACATTTCTTGTAAAAAGAAGGCAAACATGTGACCATCTACTTGATGCATCAATCAGTATCACAAAGTATTTAAATGATCCACTTGTAGGATGGATACATCCACATATGTCACCTTGAATTTTTTTCTAAAAATAATTAATTTTTCCAATGAACATGTTGCACATGATAAATCACGACTTGTTAGAATTCTTTGATTCTTTAAGGAATGTCCGTTTGAATTTTCAATAATGTTGCATATTATGTTGGTTCCTGGATGATCAAGTCGTTCATGCCAAATCATTAAGGCATTATTGTTAACAAACTTCTGATTCACAGTAATATACGACTCAATTGTTCTAATACTCGTATGATATAATCCAGAAAAGAGTTTTAAAAGCTTTTAGTATATGCTTCTGGCATGATATTATTGAATAAAGATATTCCTTATCTTGTTCGCCCCATGTTTTCACAGGAAAATCATTTGATCGTATATCCTTAAAACTCAATAAGTTTCGTTTAGATTTTGAGGAATACAAATGATCTTTTATAAGGAATTTAGTATTATTTTGAAGTACTAATTTTTGCTATTTCAGATCCCTCAATTAAATATACGCTTCCAGTGATAGTGCCAACATTATCTTTTAGTAATGTTAAATGAGAAAAATATCTTTTATTTTGGAGAATAATTTGAGTTATGGCACAATCTGCTATGCATATATATTCTTCTCCCATTTATAGTTATCTGTAAATATTTTGAATAAACACACAAACCTTTTATTCAACTCAAACAGAAATACATGATTTTTATTTCATTATAAAACTAAACAATAAACATAAAGGCATAGCAATAATAAATTATAGATAAATCATATCATCTTCATTTAAAAGATGCATATTTGACTGGATAAAATCTGGTATAACAAAGTAGGTTGTGTCTTCTAGCACTTTACCTTCTATCACTGGTTGTTCCTGGGCAATATTATCTGGAGTTGTTGTTTCTTGAGTGGTAAGGTTGGTCTCAACCTGTTTACCCTTTCCTTGAGATTACTGATATATATCCACCAAATGTTTTGGTATTCGACAGGTCCTCGATCAATTTTCTTTACCACCACGTTAATAACATATATCTTCGTTATACTTTTGTTGATTTTGGGTCTCAGAATTGACCCATATATTTTTTCGCTTTCCTTCAACAAGCCCTTGTTCTTATCCGCGTCTACGTAAAAAGTTAACATTACCTTCAGGGTATATTACAAATGCTTCAGACACGGGGGCAAATCCACTGGAACGAATTCTATGTTGTTATAATAACAGTTCGTTATGTTGTTCAGCAACAAGCAAATAGGCTATCAAATCGTAAAATTTTTTACAACCCATCGTGCGATATTGTGCATGTAAGGTCATATTTGATGCATGAAAAGTGGTATATGTCTTTTCGAGCATATCTTCATCTGTTATCTTGTCATTGTATAATCTCAATTTTAAAGTAATTCTAAACAACTCAAAATTATATTCAGAAAATACTTTTGAAATCTTACAACTTGAGATTCTGCCACTCGCTTCGGGAGATTGATAGTATTACGGTTCGGTGGTGGTCCTTTCTTGATTTTAAATTATTCCATAATATTAGAGTTTCATCTTTCTTCAAATATTCAGACTTTAGGTTTTCATGGAGGTGATGACGAAGACAAATCATCGTCCTTGTTTTGTTCTACTGGGACGTTTCATTTTCATCTTTTATAGTGTCACCAAGTCCATTCGCGTCAAGGTGCAACTTAACCTCCAAAACCCATGTAAAATAATTATATCCTCAGATGTCAAGAGCAATAATTTTCAGATTGATAAATTTAGCCATTTTGAAAATATAATCATAATTAGTAGATGTACCAAAATAATTAAGTTTCATAATGAATATTATTTTATAGAAGATTTACTAAGTTAATATAGAAGTTAACTTTTTTCTATTGGATTAATTATCACCGTAGAATTGAATCTAACAAGTACTGCATATTGTGATAAAATAACTAATTTTAGTTTTTTTTTTCAATACGTGAACATTGATTTCCAGAATATGAATAATGATTTTCAGACTCTGAACAATGTATTTTAGACTGTGAATAGTACGTGCAAACTACGTGAACAGTGCTAACAAACGGTGAGTAACACGTGAACAGTGCATGAACAGTGTGCGACAGAGTACATGAATAATGTAGTATATAAAACTAAATAATCTCACCTGAATTATCGTTATGGTAGATAAATAAGATCTCGAACGAACTTAAATTGAGTTTAACTCGTGCTGATAAGATATTGTAATAAAATTAAATGAACACAATATTATGCACACACAATAAGAATAACTTGGTGATACACACGGGGCCAATGCATACAAACACACTTATTGTATTTATTCTCTTCGTGAGAAACTTTGTTTTTTTTTTTTTTCAATATAATGGGAAAATTGATGTTGTCTCTTAACGAAACGAGTTATTTATGTTAGATTTTGTATATTAGATCATATTATAGATTGAAAATCCAGTGATAAATGATTTCTTTTTTGATCATAAGATCAATGCATGTTAAATTAAGAAATCAAAATTCATATCACAGAATATTGATATCATGACACGTTATATCTACACTACACTGACAAGATTAACACACAAAGATGAAGGACATAAACTCAATTAAAATACCATACACGTTGAAAATTCCATCAATTCTAATAGTCCAAAGTTTCCAACAAATCTCGACCACTTCTTTCCTCAGACGCAAACCCCTTTCTCAAATCATCTTCATCTCCTCCCAAAATCCATATTACCAAAAGAAAAGAAAAAAGAAAAAAAGAGAAAGAAAACACCACCCAATTCCAAATGGGACAGCGCTCCGTCGCCAACATCGCCGCCGCGGCCGCCACGTCACCACTGCTCCTCCGCCACCTCATCACCCCCCTCCTCTCCTCCACCACGTACACCACCTCTCCTCTCCACCTCATCCGCCACATCATCTCCACCCTCCTCCTCTTCCTCCTCTCCTTCCTCTCATCCCTTCAC
Organism: Drosera spatulata; assembly: GCA_035668315.1. Lineage (NCBI taxonomy): Eukaryota > Viridiplantae > Streptophyta > Magnoliopsida > Caryophyllales > Droseraceae > Drosera > Drosera spatulata. The sequence continues at coordinate 22,170 of JAOVYX010015958.1, read as the reverse complement.
AAACCCCCCAAACCCTCCAAACTCACCACCACCATCCAAAATGACCCTTTTGCTCCCGCCATGGAACGTGCCCTGACCCAGCTGCTGACTATCGTCAACGACATCCCCGTCAGCTCGAGGAAGTACGAGGCCGTGCGATCAATGGTAGAGCGAATCGTCGACGAAAACCTAAGCGACGGATCACAACCCTTGAGGGAACTGAATCGTCGTGTTCTGTCCGCAGCGTTCGAGATGACGCTGGGGAAGCTCGAAGCGGCGGCGATGGAGAGGCGGCGGGGGAGATTAGTCTTAGGGTTTCGGGTTGAGAGGGTGATGAGAGGAGCGATGGGGTATTTGAATGGGAAGATGGAGGAGGAAAAGGAGGGGGAGGAAGGGGAGGAAGGGAGGGTGGTGGCGGAGAAGATGGCAGCGGAGTTGCTTTGGATTGGGAGGAAGTTAGCGGAGTGTGGCGGGGTTGGGAAGGCGGTGGAGAGGTGGGCAGGGGCGGGGGACCTTGCGTGGATGGCATTGGGGGCGGAGACGAGGCTTCAGGGCTCGCTTGTTAGGGTCGCAGGTGATGAGATGCTCGTAGTGCATATAGAATTCGGAGTTGAATGGGTTATGAGTAGCTTATCGCGGTTTTGATTGATTTGATTGTAATGTTGGTTATTGCAATACATATTGTTGGATATGATTGGGCTGTCGTCATGTGTGCAAGAGTGAGTAGCAGGGAGGAAAAGATGATAACATTCGGTAAATTTGTTGGATAATTGTTATTGGTGATACTGATCATTGGTGATACTGATCAGGGAACAACCTCTCCAGTTATCTGCATTGCATTATGTGTAGGACAAATTCTGTCCACTGACGGGAATACTTGTTGCTGGTGTGGTGGTGCTACTCATCTTTTGCATATAAAATTTAAGATTGATCTGTCAAACAACTGGCTGTTCATCGCTTCAGTCGATTTGACTGTGCGTGCATGATTGTTGATCATTGTTACTCATCTGGAGTGGAATGTTTTAATGTGTGCAGCATTCTTGATCAAGGAGGCCAAAGACATAGGAGAAGAGGAGGGAGCAGAAGTTGGGGACGGATTGAGGCTTAACCAGATGAAGCTGAAACTGTTACTGTCGTGGCTGCCCTTACTGTGCCGAGCAAACAATGGCACAGATGCCCCGATTCTCAGCACCAGGGAAAGAGAAGAGGTGGAGCGGGTGTTGGAGGAGATGATCGAGATGCTGGAGCGGCAAGAGGATAGGGAGATAGTTCTGTCTACATGGCTTCATCACTTCACTCATTGCCCCGCCTCGGATTGGCCCAACCTGTTTGCGTGTTATGCTCGATGGTGCACCGCCTCCCGCAATCTTATTCTAATGCAACAGTGATGGTGCTGCTCTACTTGTTGGTAATTTATGTTTTGCGTCTGGGTTTGTGCTGCATTTCAGGTGATTGCACGAAACCCAGAGGCATTTTATGTATAGAACATAGCGCAGAAACCTTAGCGTCACATCTCCATGAAAGTGCTATATCTTCGATTGTACACGACATACAATGTTGGTATAGAAATTACATCGTTTTACTTGTGTGATCCCTGCAATTTGTAGGTACCGTGACCGATATATGGTCACAGTTTACATATAAGAGTTTACTTGCTCATCTATGTTAGTAGGTTGTAAATTTTGGTGGATGCCATTGCCATTTTAACAAAACAGGCATGTCAATCTTATTTTGCACATTTCTCGCCACAGAAAAATGCTCACTTTGCACATAGCTTTTTCCTCAAATCTGTATGATGATTGTTCATACAATCATAGCATGAATCTATCATTAACATCGAGAACTTGTGAAGAAGATAGCTGAGTCTCCTGCAAACCACATTCAAAATAGAAACTTTCATCAAGGTTGAACATGAAAACAGAATCGGCTTGATGGCTGATCTGATAATGTTAGGGTAGTCCTTATTTTTTGCTGATTTAAGTACCTGATTGATTTGCCGGTGTAACAATCTGTTGAAGAACTTGGCACTGATGCATCTTGATTCGTACGCCTTGGACATGGTTTCTTCCATTGAATCAAGCAAGTCAAGATATGACAGGCCTGGATTTTTTTGAACTGCATATATGAAACAATATGTCATGGCTCCTATCATCTGATTCTTCGTAAATGCCTGCATTTTCATCGACGAACATGTAAGTTGTTAAAGCATTCCGAGTTTTACAGTTGCACTGATGATGGATCTATGTAGGTTTGTGTCATCTTACCGTGGTATCCACAGCCATTTGATCATCTTGGCACGCGCTCAAGCAAATGGCTAGACCGCCTTTAGTACCTTTATTTGCACCGTTAGGCGGGCTGTTATTCTTCCATTTATGTCTGTAGAAAAAATGGATGTAGAAAAAATGGATGTTTTTCGATAATGAGATTCGCGGTGGTTTTCTGACGCACATTCGAAGAATAGCAGCTAGCGGAAATCAACATTATTAGGATAGAAAAGTCATTGCAGCACTCACAGTTTGTGATCGTAAACATGCTGCAGATCAAGGACCGTCCCGCTATGGCAAGAATCAATGATAGCATGGAGCTTGACGCCTTTTACCAGAGGCCTGACAATCCTGGCATTGATGTCGTTATCTAGGATCATCCCGTCCGTGGCAAAGTCGAGGGGGCAAATTGTTTCATCATAACCGTCAAGCTCATCATAGTCATAGTCCCGCTGTCGGAGTCCATGCCCAGAGAAGTAGAACACCAGTGAGTCCCCTTGTTGGCAGCCTTCAACGAGCCATCTCATGCCTTCTTCCATATGCTTTCTTGTTGGTGGCATTGTTCTTGGATCCTCTTCTCGCATCGCAACACAGTCATTATAAGGATTTTATCAGTCCACAGAATTGGAGTACGAACAGTTGAAATATTCTTCAGTAAGTAGTACCTGTAAGAACTCGGATCGTTTGCTCTGGAAAACCATATTTTTGCTGCAAAAGATCTTTCATTTGGTGTGCATCATTGATGGTTCCTTTGAGCTCATACTTTTGATCAGTGTAGGTCACGCCGCAGATCAGTGCCCGCTTTCTGGTAGCTGGATAACTCAGAGAAGGGGCTACAGAGAGCCTATTGGTCGAACTCTCATGTCCACTGCTATTTGGCTGATCTTGATTCTCCCTTTGTCTTCCTGAATGCGTATTGTTTTCTTGAATACCGTTTTGGTTCAAGTGAAGCGGGATTTCGGCATGACATCTTGGGCAGCGAAGCTTTTTCACCGTATGAGTAGTTTTTACAGGAAGTGAACATTTCCCGCATCTGATTTCCATTGCCTCCATCCTTTTTTTCATTGATTCTGAAGGTCATTGAAATTTCCATGAGAATGAAGACATCCCTTTCAACTTTGTGGCGATCAATATAACCGGCATCAACTGGAAAGGCTCCGTTGCCTACCGTAGGTGTGAAAATGAACTTTAAGCTGCAGGAAGGAGGCAAAAGGCGAAATGAACCTGATCCTCACGCTTTGCATCTCACTTTATGCTAAGTGCAGAAGCATCTGCTCTTCGTGCTGTCTATTTTCAAGTGGATTGTTGGCTTTAACTTTCCCCACGTTTACGTTCAAACTTAAAGGTCTCTTTCCTAAATAAGAACTAATCTATTCCTTGATAAGGAAAGAAAGTCTGTTTTGGTTTGAAGGGCATGATAGGTCACTTCTGGTGTACACCGAGCTTATTTGGTCGAGAGCACGGATCAGCCTCAGATTGTAAGCGACCAAGATTCTCTATGGTTTCAAATCACAAACTTTGTTCTTCGTTTTCCTTGGAATGTTGCTCATCAATCTCAAGTTTCGCATCTAAAGGGAGCATGACGTGATGGATGGTGGATTTTGCAGAAGCAGTCGACACTCAAAGAATTATTAAATATCTTCCTGTAGAATGATTGCTGGGTTAGTTTTCATCAATACTTATGTGACAAGATCCTGTTTGTATCAAAACTTGCTCTACATACCACCGCGGTTTCTTTTGCACTGTTTTGGAATCTATTCCTTATGATCTATCAAAGGAACCCTGAATGAAAACGCCGGCTATATGTCATTCACCACGAGCTTGAGAAATCCTAACAGTTTTGAACTTCTAACTCTTCCTAAAAAAGACGTACGAAACAGTTTTGATTTGTAGCAATGAGAATAGAGAATGCATTAGAAATCAAAAGCTTCCAAGTCTTCCTTGACAAGGATTGGGTAAAACCTGATTTTAGGAGTGAACCTTATATTTTTACATTGTATAAAAGCCAGTCTTATACGTGTTTCACATCGTCCGGTTATCAGTTCACGGTTCAAATCCAAAAAAGACATTCACATGAGATATAAATAGCACATGTTTCTACAAGGATTGATAGTCTTTTTAGTTTGAAAGCAGAATAGGTCACTTCTGGTATACGACGAGCTGCATTCGTGTGAGATATAAATAGATAACCCAGATTCTCTATGGTTTCCAAACACAAACTTTGTTCTTTGTTTTCTTAGGAATGTTGCTCATCAATCTCAAGTTTCGCATCTAAATCGAGCATGACGTGATGGATGGTAGATTTTGCAGAAGCAGTCGACATTCCAAGAATCATTCTCTTTTCTGAAGAAAGATTGTTGGGTAAGTTTTCATCAATACTTATATCACAAGATCCTGTTTGTACCGAAATTTGTTTATTCGTTTCCGACACTATGCTCTACATATCACCCGCAGTTCCTTTTGCACTGTTTTAGAATCTATTCCTTTTAATCTGTGATCTTTCAAAGGAACCTTGCACGAATACACCGCCTTTATGTCATTCATCTCGTGCTCGAGAAATCCTAACAGTTCTGTGCTTCTAACTCTTCCTTTCAAAGACGTACGAAACCGTTTTGACTTGTAGTTATGAGAATTGAGAGTGAGCATTAGAAATCAAAAACATATCGAATAAAACTGGACCACCTTGCCTAATTTGGTTGTTTCAAATACTTAAGCCTTATGGTATTTATACCCTTTGCATGTGTGCATCCTCGACTTTTCGTCCAAACAAGATGCGAATGAATTAGGATGATATCATAAAAAAAGAAAGAAACATACCCCATTTTTGTATGAGAGAGTGATATACACAGACCTTATCTTTATTTTTAAAAATAAAAAGGTTATTTTCGTTATCCTCAGATGTCGAATCTCTGACCTCATGTATAAGATGATATCATAGGATTAGTTTAATCTTTATGTTAGAAACATTGAAAAGAAAACATTGCAATTTTGTTGTCAATTATCTATTGAAATGTTATATATCCTTACATCTATAAGGATTTGATATTCTACATTGTTTAATACGAAACTTCGTTTTTCGTCATGATAAAAGAGAATTACTTCAACGACATAATTTAATAATTGGGCTTAGGGGATATTGTGACTAGCCACACACAATATTAAATATAGATAAATTATTGAGATTAAAAATTCATTTTTAATATAACCTTTTAATATCAACGATATTTTTCTAATCACAAATTCACTTTTTTATTTAGTTTTAGGATAATTTTTACTGTTTATGAAACCCTAGTCCCGGATACGGCGGCAACTGGCTGTGGAGCCGACCGGGATCGCCTCGCCGCTGACAGGTTTGCGCCTGTTGATATTCTCTCGCGAATTCGTTTATCTCTTGCTGCATCCGATGATTCAGGTTTGAGTTCAACGCATCAATTCTCTGATTTCTTCCCCCAAATTATTAAATTCCCTTCTCTGGTTTTTTTTTTCCCCCTTCTTGTTTGGATTATCGCTGGTGGTGTTGTTTTTTATCATGATCGTAAATTTGATATGAAGAAAGGCGAAAGCCGATCCTCACTTAAATTATGGAATATGCCACAAACCTTAATGGGTAGCTAGTGATGCAAGCAAATGAAAGAAAAGGAAAACACAATGGCCACAAATAATCATGATAAGTACAAGGTCTAAAGCGGACAAGATGTACACGGTTTTATCCTAGTAATAATGTATGTTGATTGTTTGTTTCCTAATGCCCTTGAGAAGTGTCAGAATTTTTTACCATATAGTTAGAGAATCAACGAGTCAATCCTTTTCGACAAAACAAGCTAATGAAAGAGTACAAAAAATGCAAGGTTACATGTAAGCTACCTTTTGCCTGACAGTGGACTGTTCGTCGTCATGGAATGGCATATAATAGAGATAAGAGATAAGACTGCATATACCTCGTCCTCCCCACACCTTGCATCTGTTGGGATTATGTGTGTCAAGGATTTGCTTTGCTTTTATGCTGATCTTTTTGGTTTTGGTATAGTCGATCGTGAGCATAGGATCAAAGTAAGTGTGGTTAGAGGACGAGAGTTCTGATTGTAGAATCTTCGTTTCTTAACCACATGGTATCGGATGAGCCAAAAAAACCATAAGCTCAAGTTTTTTCCTGGTGAAGTATGTACTTCAACATGAATTGGGATTGGGGTATGCGTCCTTGTTCAGACTTTTTGCTGATTGCTCCGATTCTTTGGTTGCGTCTTCTTTACATTCTCAGATGCTCCTGCTTGTCAAGGAAAAAGTTGATGATACATTATAAATGAAATGATATAAATTGTTGAACCGTGCGGGAAGGGTGAAAGTCAAAATCTCCGATTCTAAATTGTCTAAATGGAAGTTATTTATTCTAATTGAGGGGGAAAATGTTAAGTGGACTTACAGACACAAAAGAAAGAGGGAAAAAAGACTTGAGATAAGTGGGAATTAAATGGACTTACGGCTATTTGGTAGATCATTAAATCGCAAGAATGCTTTGGCCTCTCAACTTCTTGATCCTCTCCACATTTTCTTCGTCGCTCATGGTTGTATAAGGAGATTGTAGTGGTGAAATCCAAGGTGGCGAGGACCATAAATACTCACGGAATCTTAACCTTGGTTTTTTTCTAGTCGATGTGGGAAATGGATGGTTGGAGCTGAGAACAAAATTTATTAGCCAACTATCTTTTTGCTCCAGGTTATCTGATGCGCAGTTGCCATTTCCATGATCATCTCAGTCATGATTCCTTGGTCTATTACAGGTCGAAGGTTGGAGTCAATTAACGAACTTGGGCGATGTCAAAGAGAAACAATGCAACTATTGTGATCTGAGTTTTGTGTGCGATACTGGAGCATGCATGACTTGCCAACTTATTATCTCGATCTATTATGATGAATTTCTGGCTGAATCATTTTCTTTTTATATGGTTATTTATTTTACAATAACTTCTTTCTCGGCAACCGGCCACGGTAGTAACCTTACGTTGGATTGTATTTATCAATGCCATGAATAGGGGACAAGTTAACTCATATTTTCTTGTGTTTATGTTCGTTGGAATAAAATGTGTGTGTGAGGATATTACTTCTATGGATGACAGTTCTCGTTGATATCTTACCTTTTCTGAGTCTTCTGACTCAAGAATTAAAATGCTTTGATTTGTTCCTTAGCCAAGAAGATTGAATTCTAAATCTGCTGCATATTAGCAAATTATTCCGTTGTTTTCTCACTTTGTTCTTGTTATGATGATGAAAAGAATTTTATCTATAGTCGATGAAAACAATATGTTGATTCATGCAAGTGCATTGTCAATGTGTGTGTTTATGATTGTTCACAGGGTTCAGCTGAACAATTTTACTGGTCTTCAAGATTTTGTCTCTAAGATCTATTTCTCACTTCGAGGAGGATGTGCAATTTGTGCATAGAAGGCCACATTTGATATTATGTTTTCCCACATCGGAATCCAATTTTTTGCTAGAGCATGACCGGGTGTATATAAGAACTGTCATGCCACTGTAACCTTCTCAAACTCCTCAGTCCAGAAAGAGGGTACCAATGGACACCGGAGAGGATTCCGAAGAAGATAAAGGCCCAGCAGTGATGGTGCGGATCTAGAATCGTCATTGGATCCATGATCTACCAAGTCAGTCCCTTTTCCTTTGCTTGTTTTTTTATTTTATTTTAAATCTTTTTCTTAGATGTAATTATTTGGTGTTTTTCTCTTTTTTCATTTTAGCATCTTCGTAGGTTCATATTTAGCTATTGATTTGAGCTGCTGTAGAAACATTAATGGCTTTGATCTGTCGGTCAAAATTTTGAGAAAAAAACCCATCTCTTTCCTTCATCACCGTCTCCTTCCGTTCACTTGGAGGCCATGTCAGCAAATGATTGCCATTTTGAAAGTTTGGGTGTGCTTGACCTTCAGATTTTGAATTCGTCTTATGTTGTTAGATTCAACGTTAAGAAGAGAGTAGCAAATTGCTCAGTAGTTGCATAGTCCTCGCCTAGAATTAGAGTCACGGTTAGAGGTGGTATGAGAATGTATGAGCAAATTCTAAGAAGAATAAGTTTGCCTTATCCATATTGCAGACCATGCATCACGCAATAAAGACTTTTTTTTATTGTATTTGCTGTATAGAGTGTTATGGAGTAATTGTGTTTTTGTCTTTTTTTTTTTTTTTTTTTTTTTTGTGCAGAATTACAGAGGATGGTTCTGCAGATGAAGGGGACTGTTAAAGGGTGCAAGACTGTTCTTGGACTTCACCTAACAGCTTGGTTACCACCTTCACCATCTTCGTCGATTAAACTTTCTCCATGCTCTTATTTGAGTTTCTAAGCTATGGAGATTGGTGGTTCCTCCACAACTTCCTTCACTTTCTGCTCTCTTCAGAAAATGCTTTCCTCAGTTTTTCTGTATTGCCTTGCACTGCAAACTTCAGTCATTGTTTCCACTCTTCTTGGTTTCAGTGGTTGTGTTCCAATTTCCCACATTTAATAGTAAGTTGATCATACTTCAGTTTCTACGTATTTTGTTTGTGCCTGTAGTTCCTAGGTTTTCTTAATTTGATTTCATGTGAATTGTTGGCAACTATATTCAGTTTCAATTAGGGATTGAGTCTTTAGATGAAATGTACGAGATTTGACCGTTTCAGATGTCACTTAGCCTATTTAGTTCCCAGGAGAGGGATGAATTCTGAACTTTTCTTCCAGACGAAATGTTGACATTTCAATTTGGGATTGATTAATGATGGTTTTTGTCGTGTCTTTTTGCAGAAACACAGAAAATGTATCTGCAGTATTAACGAGTTGTTTCATCCCAAGAAAACTGGCGTTGGCCTTCACCTAACAGCTTCAGTCAAGGGATTACTCTGCAAATCTTTGAATCGGTCCAGCTGGTCAGTTCACCTCATGGATTACTTTTTCTGGGTTGATTGTTGAGAACTCTTCCTCAGTCAAGCATCAGCTCAATGACTTCGCCATCTGTGTTGCTGAGGAGCAAATGTCTTCTACCAATGAGTCATCCACCTCCTGTATATGTTACTCTCATCGCAAGACGTCTGTTCAAATATTTAAAAAAAAAAAAAAGAAGAACCAAAACTAGTCGAGGCAGCTCAGTGCTTCGGCTGAGAGTTTTGATTGCTGGCAGTGTCCGAATTTGGTTTGTAATGAAGTATAAGGAATTGGACGGCACCAGTGTGTACCCAAGCTATGTATATGTAATAGCTGCCTCCTGTGTTGTTGATCTCTAGTGTGCTTTGATTACGGTCCATTTAAATGTATACGTTTCATATATGTGAATATTCTACCTGAAGAGTGTTTTATTTGATCGAAAGAAAGGTATCGATCATAGATCCTGAGTTCTTTATTCTTCGACAATTTACGGGATAAGCTTTGTTGTTTGTTCATCAGACTACATATGCATTGCCCAACAGTGCTTTTGACGGCTTAAAGACCACTTCACAACATAGACGTTATAAAATTGTTTTATTTGTTGTGCCGATAGCAAGTGGCAAAATAAGTTGATGCTGCACTGAGGAGAGGATATAATCTGTGATGGAAATAGTCAATGACTTCGAAGTCCGGATAGAGGCCGATGGCAAATTGACGAAAATATTAGCCCAAACAAAGAAACACTAGCGTTCGCAGAGAGATGAAGTTATTGCCTCCAATGTAGAAGGCACTCGTCCGATCAGATACGGCGGTGGAGACGGCGACGGCGACGGCGTTGTTCCCGGCCAAAAACGGCTGTGCACAATTAGGTTTCCACCGATCGCATCCTCTTCTGCGACTTCGATGATTGCTGATTGCATCTGAATCTCTGGTTTGACTTCAACGCATCAATTTTCCGATTCGAGTTCCATTTCTTTCTATTTTCACTTTGAATCTTTGCTAGAATGCTGTAAGGGATCAGATTCCCAAATGCTGAACATGATGATCGAATGCTTACTACAATGAAATATGAAAAGGGTAGAGAAACATGACATCGATCTGGATACTCTGACAAAGAGGTTGAAGTTGTTTGTTGAATCGATTAGGTTTCCTGTGCACTCGAGCGAAACCTTAGGGTACATAACACTAGAAAACATGGTTAGTTTGTGATAAACAATGCTCTTTACATGTAATCATGTAAAGTACAATATTGGCTGAACTTTTATTAGAGTTGGTTCCTGAAAATGATATCAAGATAAGCATCGCTTGAGGATTAGAACTCTGAAACCCCACATTTGTGTGCCTGTTTGTTATGAAATGATGCAATACATGTTGTGACGACTTTTGATACAAATAGTACTAGTGGATTTTGTGGTAATTGTAGTAGGAAATAAAAGACTTATGCTCAAAGGCCTCGGAAGGCGCTGCCAGCCACGAATAGGGACGGACTATTATATTTTCTTTTCAGCTAGCCATTGATCCAAGTGTTAGACCACCACCTCAAATCAAGATCAAGCTGTGCCTCGTTCCATATGAACCCTAGCATTGATGCTCGGTCTTCAACGAGAACCAACCACCAGCATCCTTCGACCCCGTAGATAGGAGGTTTTGATTTGGATTTATGGGAGCTTTGAGACTTTGCAAATGTGCAGCAGTTCCGTTAAGTTTTGGCCCAGCCAAGGAAAAAAAAAAATTGGCTTTGCCCCTGGCCACAAACTGTAGAAAGTTGGTGACGATCGAATTTTATCCGACCACATGGAGGTTCGGAGAAATTGTTTTGGGCTTTGTTCATTGAAGAACCTGCCTTCATTTGAAGCCTTCTCCAACCTGCAAATGAGATCGCATCAAAAATCATGTATGTGTCGACTGTTCAAACATCCTGTATGTGGTTGTGAATGGTGCTTCAAAAGCTTTCTTTGGGTTAAAATGGAAAGGAGAAAATGCACAAATCGAGGTAAAATGCTTAGCATTCTTAAGCTTGTGAATTTTAACCATATCGAGTACGCTTTGTTGTGGGTTAAAACATCGTGTATGTTTCCGTACTTTGTTCATCCAGCATATCATGTGGTTAGACTATGTTGCTAGAATAAGTTCGTCTAGCACATGTGCGCTTTTGATTTTACCTATTTTGGATTACTCTCTCTGGAGTGACATAGAGGGTGTATGGCTATGCAAATAACATCCCTAGATTGCATTCCTTTTCTTCAGATGAACACGGAAAATGCACGAAATTGTTCCCTTTGTTTAAATATCACACCCTTGGGAAACATTGGATGGAAAAAAAAATAAAAATTAAAGTGTCAATTTTTGGGAGAACGGGGCAAGTCTGAGTCCCTGATGGGAAGTTATCTAAATAACGAGTAATGCCAACCAAAACAATGGTAATTGAATTTAGATGAATTTGCTTGATTTTTGGTAGATCATTGATCCAATTCCAAGCATGCGTTTTGATCCCCTTCATCATCATCTTCTTCCCTCATTGTTATAGAGGGAGAGATTAACGATCAAGTCCAGGGCAGCGGGGACCTTAAGTACCCAAGGCATCAAAACTTCCAGTTTCTTCCCGCCGATGTGGGGAAAATGGTGGTTGGTTCTGAGAATGACTTTACAGGGATGTCATTTCCAAGATCATCCCATTCATGATTTCTTAATCTATTACAGGTTTAAGCTCGCAGTGATTTAACCAATTTGGGTGATGTCAGAGGGAAATAATACTACTGCTGCAATTAGCTTTCTGTGTGTGGTCCTCGGCATTTCTCCATGACTTCTTTGCTCGATCTCCGATGATGAATTTCTAATCAATCTTTTTGTGTTTTACATGGTAATTTATTTATCATTTCTTACTTTGCAACAGCTACAGCATTAACCTTACATCATATTTGTATGTCTCAATGTCATGAATAGGGGACAACTCAGCTCTCATGTTGTTGTGATTATATTGTGTGACAGAAGATTTGTTTGTTTAAAGAGTTGATTATTCTCATTGATATTTTTCATGTTCTGACATAAACTTCGAACTTCATTGATTTGTGTTTGAGATGTATTTTCCCATATCAAAGAGGATGTGTGGTTTGTCCGAAGAAGGCTGCTTTTAAGTAATATTTTTTCCCACATTGGAATGTTAGCTTTTAGCTAGAGCATGAGCGGGGATATAAAGAACTGTCATGCACCATTAATTTCTCAAGCTCCGCACTTCTGTAGTTCTCAAATATGGTATCGATGGAAACCGAAGAGGATTGTGAAGAAGGTGAAGGCTCAAGAGTGATGGCGCATCCAGAATCATGATTGGATCAATGACCTACCAAGTAAGTTTCTTCCCTTTGCTTTGTTATTTTTTCTCTAGACGTATTTACTTTTTTTTTTAATCCATTTTGGCATCTTTATTACTCTAGTATATATTACCTAGTTATTGATTTGAGCTACTGTGCAAACCTTCATTTTTTTGATCTGTTAGTCGAATTCTGGAAAACCCATGTCTTCCCTTTCTACCCACATCCCACTAGAAGTCCATGCCCGTAGGCCTTGTCGCCTCAGACAATTGTGGTACTTATGAGTCTCATAATGGGCACAAAAGTATAAATGTTGAAGGAGGTTTCACGATAACCGATGATGCCAAACCTGGTCTCCTGTGGCTTCAGATTTCAAATTCCTTTTACGCTGTTAGATTCAATTTTTAAGCACACAAGAGCAATTTGTTCTGCAGTTTCATATTCATAGCATTAGGATCACAATTAAAGGCGGTATGACCATGAGCAGACTATATGAATAAGGTTGCCTTGCCCATTTTGCAGATCATGCATTATGCAGTAAAGATGTGCATCACCGTATTTGTTTTATAGTCTTAGTATTTAGAATGAGGAGTGATTGTTTTTTATCTTGATTTCTGCAGAAACGCAGATGATCTCTCTGCAGTAGGAGGGGATTGTCACATGTCAAAGATGGCAGCTCAAAGGGTGCAAACCCGTTCTTGGACTTCACTTTACAGCTTCAGCTGTACCGGCCAGGCGGTTTCCCGCTGCCTACCTTTTACAAATCGATCCACCTGATCAGGTCAGCTTGTGGATTGGGTTTCATGAGTTGATTGGTGAGTGCACTTCCTCACCACTGGCTCCATGAAGTCCACAGTCTGCGCAGCTTATTTGGTCTTTGTGGCTCTGGAGAAGCTGCGACTGTGTGGACTACTCCTCAAGGGCAAAGTAATCAAGCTGGTCAGACATTGGAGAAGATTGCCATGAAACTGAGTCAGTCTTCTCCCAATGTGATGCTCGTGCTCAAGTCGGGGATTGCTCAAACTTTCTTGGCCTTCACCTAGCAACTTCAACTGTATGGGCGATGGTTTCTTCCATGCATCGTTGATGAATTGGTCTACCTGCTAAAGTCAACTTGTGGGCTGCTTTTCTCTGGCGGAGTGGTAAGAGCACTCTTCCTCAGCGTCAGCTCAATGAGATCGCCATCTATGTTGCACGATGAGCAAACCTCTTCTGACAGGATATTCATCCAGTCTGCTTATGCTTGTTTCCATCGCAAGCCATCTGTCCGAATATTGTAAGTAGAAAACCGATGAAGCTAGACAGTAGACAGTAAAGTACTTCGGCTCGGAGTCTTGATAAGGACTGCCAGAAGTCTTGTCCAATTTTGATTGTTTTATGGGAATTGAAATTCTGTTAATTGGAGGACTATATTTGTATTTGTTTTCACCTGTTTCACCTGTAGCATGATCTATAGACAGAGATGTGTGTTTGAATTTTGTTCGATATATAGCGAGCAACGAAGTTATATACATGTTAATGTTTCTAGCCGGAAAGAGATCGTCTTGCAGATGTGTGTGCATGGATCATAATCCATGTACTGTATCTTGCATCTGGCATCAGTTGGTGTCCTCATACTTTGCATCTCGCTTTTCATACTTTGCATCTTGCTTTCATGCTAAAAGTGCTGATGAATTTGTTCACTTTGTCGTCACATTCTGCGTTTTACTGTTGGTTTAATTAGCGTCTTATCGTTGATGCCAAACCTAGATTGATGTTGGCGTAACCATCAAAAGAAAGGACTGGGCCAAACACTCCCTTGTATTAGTAACCAAGATCATAGAACGTTGTCCTTTGTTTATGAGGCAGCGTTACTTTCCAATATCAAGGCATGTGATCCCCGGTTTCATGATACAGTGTGTAAGGAGCATTGATTTGCCTAAGATATTGACAATCACACCCTGATCCACGCAATCATGACAGTCAAGGAAGGATTAAGATCTCCAATAGAAGAGAATAAACTTAAATAATCTATATCTTTGGGCTTATCAGAGTATTATTTTTTTACTAATCAAGAAACATTATATATATGTTTGTCATTTGAAATGTAGACGTGATAAGAACATATTACTCCATCATCGAGATATAAATAACATAAGAAGGTGTTATTATTAACATATATCCAAAAAAAACAAAAAGGTCTGGGATCACTTGTTGTTCAATTTGAACAATAAAAGGATTATTTTATCATCTTAACCATCCAAAAATTAAAGAAAAAAAGAAGAAAAAAAACTTATACATAGATTTATAACATTTTTCACCGTTGGATTGTGTGCTGTTCCGGTGTTGGGGGATCCAAATCCAAAAAAAAAATGTCTCTATTATCAAGTTGATAAAGTTAATCTGGATTGACTTGGTTAAGAGCTCCAGATAGTAAAATGACGTGATTACTAACATTTCAGGTTTCACACAGACGGCAAGTTTCCTTCTCCGACGCAATAAAGTGCTGACCACGGCGCTGTGGCGGCGGCCGGAACGGTGGCGCACGCATAGGCTTCCATCTTTTTGGCGTCTCTTCACCAGGTTCGAGCTCATCGCATCAGTTCTCCTGTTTCTGCTTTGTATCATTCTAACTTTCTATTCGAATCTTCGCTAGGGTTGCTGTATTTGATCGAATTCGCAAATGTTTGATGATGAGAGAAGATAAAAATTGAGTCTGCATTGCTAGGGTAAAACGTAATACAGCGAAAAAGAGTAGAAGAAAGACGAATCTCAGAATAATATCTGTCGATTCAATCATTTTTCCTGAACACTTGAGTGAAACTGTAGGATACAACGATAGATAACATGGTTGGTTGTCATACATAAGTGCTCTTTACATGTCATGATACAAACAATATGGTTCATCACTAATTGAAACTTTTAGTAATCTCTTTTAGTATGCCTTATCATCTAGTAATCTCTCAAGTTGTTGAACTTTCCCTCCAACCGAAGCATTTAGTATACGTACAATCAAGATCGAATCAAGCATTATGTTTGTCAAATCTTTCCCAACTGCATAACAAGAGCACTAGATTGCATTCTAGTTTGGACACAAGATTATCACAAATGCACAAAATCTTTCCCTTTCTTGAAAGATCGCACTGATCGTACCATAGTATGACAAGCAATAATGGTCGAATACTGGCCTACTGGGGAAGTGGGGAAAGTCGAAATCACTGATTGGAAACCGTCTATAAAGCAAGGGCTAATGCAAATAAATAAATAAATTCGAAAAAAATAAATAACTAAATAAAAAGAAAACAAATAAGGATTGAAGAAAGAACAAAAGGAAGAAAGGAAGAAAAAGAAAAGCAGAGCAAGAATAAAGGAAAATAATCTACTACCTCCGTCCCAATTTAATTGCAACGATTTGAGCTGACACGAGATTTTTATGTGTGTGTTGAATTTGTATGTAATTTGATGAAAAAAGAATATTTTTTTAGAGATAATGTGATATAAGTGAAGTTTTAAACAGTCTAGAATAGCCTTACAGGATTAGGGTAGGTATACCAATAGTCTGAACATTGCTTCTCGAAAGCCCGTATGACTCTTCAAGATTAGGATCGAAAAATCATCCGTAAGGGCTTATATTTTAATTGGATGAAACGTACCGCTCATAACGGTGATATTGTAGGTTCGAGCCCTACTAAGCCTACTACCCTCTTATCTTCACCCGATACAAGGCAGTCCAAGTCCCCGCCAAAGCCCATCAGGGCATGTAGTGGTCATTTTCTCATCTTTTCTCAACTGAATCCATGAAATCACAACAATCTTAGGATTGAAATAGATCAAGGAATCATGAATGGCATGATCTAATCAGCGGTAACTTCGCATCGGAGGATAGCATATAGCAAAAAAGATCGTTCACTTCAAGTTACAAGAGAAGTTATATTCTCAGTTATAACCATCATTTTACCCACATCGGCGAAGAAGAACGAAAGTTAAGATATCTCAAGTATTTAAGGTTCCCGCTGCTTTGGATTTCATCAGTACTGTCTCTTCTATAGCAACGCGCGAAAAAGAAGATGATGACAAAGGGGATCAAAACCTTGAGAGGCCAAGGCATGCTTACGATTGGATCAATGATCTATCAAATATTTATAAGTACATCTAGAACTTACTTATTTCATACTCCCTCCGTCCAATTTAATTGCAACACTTTTTTTTAGTCCCAATATTGCATATATTTTTACTCTTTTCTTATTTGATAATGAATTTATATTAATATAATCAAACTACCCCACCACATCCTTGCTCCTCTCTTGCTGTGATACTAATTTTCTCAATATAGGACTTGTGGCTGTTAAGAAATAGTAAATAGCAGATCCATGGGATGTGTATGGTTGTTGAGCATGCGTGACTGCTATACTTCTTTCCTAGACTCTGGTTATGAATTTCTAGATTAACCATTTTCTTTTTACACGGTATATTATTTATGCCACAACAATAACTCCAGTGGATTGTGTATTTCAATACCAAATATCATATAACTCATTTACTAGTGATTATGGTCATTGTAATCAATTGTGTGTGCGAGAAAATTTGCGCGTCAAGCATGTGTTTTTACCAATTGATATTTACCTGTTCTAGCTCAAGCACTAAATGTTGCTGATTTGTTCCTCCAAAAAAAAAGAAAAAAAGATTTGAGTATTAAACCTTGTGCAAATTATGCAGACAGTATCGAACACTCCAGAGTGCTGTTATTGTGCATTGAATGGATCCATGCAACTAGTTATAGGCATACATTGCGGCGACAGTGCTAGACTTTATTATCTCGTGAGAATTTCCATTAGCTCCACTGAAAATTTGATTTATTTGAGTGATTAGACCAATACGCATATCGTCATTGCAGTAAAGATAAAAGAAGATAATTTAGAACTAATTGAGATTACCAAGTGTTATTCAGTCAACGTGTTTGTTTGGTGCACTGTATTAGCGGCTTTGTGATTGCGGAGTCGCTGCCTGGATTCGATGACATAGTGTTTGGGTGGATAGAGAATGAACAACTTTGGGAAACTTAATTGTGCCAGAACGGTAGAACCTAGTGCTCTTTGGCTAATTACTGATTATTGGTGCAAAATGAAGCCTCTCCATGCTATATCCGGATCGTATGGTATGGAAGTGGTAGGTCTATATCCTTGTGTGCATCAAATTGGAACTAGATGATTGGTTCGAGTGTCTCTGCCAAGAGTCAAATGTATCACCAAGACAAGCTTGGTCTGAGTGTTTAATCAACAATTTAGGCTCGCCTTTGTACATCATTGAACAAGCCGAGGATGATTCTATATCATTGTCTGTGTCTCCTCTATCTTGATGTTTTTTTTTGCTGAAAACATTAAAACATGGATGATTTGATTCTTGTGTTTCTTGGTGGGTGTCAACGGATTGCAAATCCTCTTCTCTCTGACCACGATCATGACAAATATACGAAGTTTCTCATGTCTGATGTGTATTCAAAGGAAGTAACAAATGTGATGTCAATGATGACTGCCTGCAGGGTTCAGTTAAATAATTTTAATGGTTATGGTGATGTTATGTTCAAAATCCATTTTCCCACGTCGATAATGATGTAGTAATTTGTGCAAAATAGGGGTGTGTTTTTTTTTTCTTTTTTTGGTCTGTTTTCCCACATCGGAATCCTGGTTTTTGGATGCAGGATAAGCGGGTATATATAAGGACTGTCATGTCGTGGTTATCATCACAAGTTCCTTGGTTCTAAAGAAGAGTAGTCTATGGAAACCAAGGAGGATTCGGAGGAAGATGAAGGTTCGGCGATGAAGGCGTGGATCCAGAATCATCATTGGATCAATGATCTACCAAGTAAGTCACTCTTGTGCTACTTTTTTAATTTTCTTTTCCTTTTTTAGCATATTAGTAACTCTAGTGTAGATTCCTTAGTTATTGAATTAAGCTAGACTAGGAACATTGATCCATACTAGAGTTTAGAATCTATTACTAAGTCTGAAGGGGACCTTTAAATGACCAATGATTCCACGTATGGCCTCCTTGTGTCGCGTTATGACTCTGATTTAGCTTATGCTGTTAGATTCAATCTTCAACTAGGAAATGACAAATTGTTCTGCCGATCAATAGTCTTTGCTTGTGCATGTGAATTGTAAACGGCTAATGCAGCTATAAAAAGGCATTCAATGATGTAAGATGAGTCACTTGGGAGGGGAAAAGGAACAAGTAGTAGACCTTATAACATCGGATGGCTTACTGTGATCTCTTAAGATATGTCTGGATGAACAAGTTTGTCTTATACATATGGCAGACCCTGCATAGTAAAAGATTTTGTTTACCGGACTTGTAGTAAAATGCCGAATGAGACTTCATGATGTCCGATGATATCATATGCTGTTATTTTCAATTTTGAAGAAGAGAGGAGAGCAAATTGTTCTGCAGTTTCGTATTGGCATGGTATTAGGGTTAGAATTAAAGATGGTATGAGCATGAGCAAACTATAAGAATAAGGTTTTTCTTATCCATTTTGCAGATCTGCAGTAAAGATATGCATCATTTTATTTATTTTATAACCTTGGTATTCAGAATGGGGAGTAATTTGTATTCTCTTCTTTTTTTTTTCCCCCAGAAACACAGAGGATCTCTCTGCAGTAGGAGAGGATTGTTACGTGTCAAAGATGGCAGCTCAAAGGGTGCAAAACCGTTCTTGGACTTCACCTTACAGCTTCAGCTCTACAGGCCAGGTGGTTTCCCGCTGCTTATCTTTGACATAACAATCCACCTGATCAGGTCAGCGTGTTGGTTGTGCCCTGCGAGTTTAATGGTTTTATGGTGACCACACTTTCTCACCACTGGCTCAATGAAGTTCACCATCTACGTAGCTTACCTGCTCTTCAGTCTCTGCAGAAGCTACGACTGTGTGGACTACTCTTGAAGGTATTGCAAAAGTGGCCTTTGTACCTTTGAATGCCGTGTCTTTTACGAAGTATGCTACACTCAATCTAAAATACCTTCAGCCTTTATCGTACCATGGTGCCACCTGCATGCAGTGACTTCATGTATGGACTCGTGTCTTTGAGTAGTGTTTGTCCTAGTTATAAAAAATCTTTATAGGCATGGTTGATTGCACTCCAACATTGATTATAATTTGCTGGCTTGAATCTGTGTTTCTTCTTCCTGCTGTTGGTATTTCCTCCTAATTGAGCTTTAACTGTTTTTGGAGGGTATCTTGAAAAGAGAAAGTATAGCTCATATATGTCTTTCAGTCTTTCAACTCAGGCTAAAGAAACTAGAGGCAGAAGAGCTTTTCTCCATTCTTTGCCGATGCTAAGCAACAAAAAATACGGTTGAATAGTCTCAAGACATGGAAAGTACAGGTGCAGATTTCTCGACTTTGTGGTCGCACGTTCCCCGGTGGTTGAGTTCGTGGCATTGAGGAAAGAAGGGCAAAGTAATCAAGCTGGTCAGACATTGGAGAAGACTGTCAAACTGAGTCAGTCTTCTCCCAATGCGATGGTCGTGCTCAAGTCAGGGGTTGCACAAACTGCCTTGGCCTTCACCTAACAGCTTCAACTGTGTGTGCGATGGTTTCTTCCATGCATCGTTGATGAACTAGTCAACCTGCTAAAGTCAGCTTGTGGATTGCCTTTTTTTTTCCCGGTTAAGTGGTGAGAGAACTCTTCCTCAGCTTGTGGATTGCCATCTATGCTGCACAATGAGCAAACCTCTTCTAACAGGATCTTCATCCAGTCTGCTTATGATTTGTTTTCATCAGAAGGAATCTGTCGAGTATTCTACGATGTGAAGCGAAGAAGCTAGACGACAAAGTACTTCTTCTTGGAAGTCTTGATTGCTAGAAGGTTTGTCCAATTTTGACTGTTGTATTGCACAATTCTGTGAGTTAGAAGATTATATTTGTACTTGTTTGCACCTGTATCATGATCAATAGACAGATGTGTACTTGAATTCTATTCTATATAGCGAGTGACGAAGTTTTATGACTGCTAATCTTTCTACCTGTCCAGAGATCATCTGGCAGATGTGTATACTTGGATAATCCATGTAATGTAGTAACAGGCATCAGGCATCAGGCATCAGGCATCAGGCATCAGGCATCAGCTGGTGTCCTTGGCAACACGCTTTCAAGCTACAAGCGTTGATGAATATGTTCACTTTGTCGTCCCTTTCTATCTTTACCCTCGAAAGGATTGGGCCACAGCCCACAGGTCATCAGTCCCACGTATTAGTAACCGAGATCATAAACCATTGTCCTTCCTTTTCAAGGCAGCATGATTTTTAACTGTCTGGTATCGTAACTAAAGCCCAACATGTAGTATCAAGTCATGTGATTCTGGTTTCATGATACAATGTGCAAGGAGCGTTGATTGCCATAATCACCAATCGAAGAGAATATAAAAATTTGATTGATATCTATTTCGGATTGTTGTTTATCTGTGTATTTTCTGAATTTAATAAAAAATAAATCATATAATAAAATAATTTTAATATTATGTGTTTATTTTTTATGTAATGTAGACACGACAAAAACATATTATCATAGGTGAACATCCCAAAGAATGACAAGCTGATAAAATTTAACTGGATCAAATTAGTCGACAGTTAATCCACAGACTAGTAAATTGATGAGATTGCTAATCTAAGGAAGCATTGGATATTTCACACAGACAGCAAGTTTTCTTTCTCCGACGTAAAACGGCGGTGACCACGGCGACCGCCGGGGACGGTGGGGCACGCCCTGGCTTCGATCACTACGTATTCTTCCTCCAGAATTGGATGATTCGCTGTTGAATCCGATTTCAGGTTCGAGTTCATCGCATCAGTTCTCCTTTTCCAGCTTATATCATTTTATATTATATTTTCTGATCATCGCTAGGGTTTCATGTTTGATCGAATTCGCAAACGTTTGATGATGAAGATGATGAAAATTTGAGTCTGAATTGCTAGGATTGCTGGCAATAAAAGAAAATGAAATCAGAAGGGTATGACAAAGATGAATCTCCAAATTATGTCTATTGATTCAATCATGTTTCCTGTGCACTTCAGCGTAAGCTTAGGATACAACACTGGAAAACATGATTTGTTGTGATACACAAATTCTCTTTGCATGTCACTTAACAAAAAATATCGTTTTATTACTAGCTAAAACTTTTGGTAGAATTGGTTTCTCATCATAATAGCAAAGTACATCAAGTAGACAACTTGGTATAAGACAAGTGATTACACCATAACACTGGATTCATCCACATCGCCAGTGACTTTGATTTGGTTGCTGGGTTGTGCATATTGTTGTGGCTTCTTGGAGATGCTCTTGATTCTTCTATTGCACCTTTCTCCTCATTCTGAAGTTGTTTTTGCTTATCGAGGATAGAGTTGTAAAGACATAGTCATAATATGGTTCTCCTTGCCATGCAAAAATTATCGTAATCGTTGTGGCATAGTGAAAGAGAACATAGCAGGTCAAATGGATCCACTGCCTACTGTGATAAGGACATTCCAGGTTCCGTTGTAGGAAAAACCATGACTTAGTCATAGTCTTTCCTTTTAGCAGGAACTGGGTATGCCTTTTCACCTACTAGTCTCTCAAGTTGTAGCACTTTGCCTCCAACCGAAGCATTAAGAAAACCTACAAACGAGATCAAATCAAGCATCATGTATGTGAAATCTTCCGCTTGGACAAAAGATCGCACTGATGGCACCACGGGATGGCAAT
>JAOVYX010015957.1:0-26109 GCA_035668315.1 Drosera spatulata | reverse complement strand
TATCACAAAACATAGGTAAGGTTGTAACCTTAACCTGTCTCATTGGAATGTCAAGGATCAGATCTCTTATCCATTCTGCTTCATCAGCGGCTGAAGCTAAAGCATTCTAATTCCATAGATGACAAAGCAATACATGTTTGCCTCTTTGACTTCCAAACTATAGCAGCTCCACCTAGTGTGAAAACATACCCACTAGTCGACTTGCTATCACCCACTTCTGAGCACCAAGATGCATCAGAATGTCCTTCCATAGTTAAAGGATAGCCTCTATAAGTTAGGGCATAACTTTGAGTACCTCTTAGGTATCTCATCAGCCTCGACAGGACATCCTAATAGGCTTTTCCCGGATTACTAGTGAATCTAGCTAACATGCCTACCGTGTAGGCTATGTCAGGTCTAGTGCAAGTCATCAAATACATGAGACTACCAATCAATCTAGAATCCTCTAGTTGATTTACGATTGCACCGTCATTAGGTGTCAATCGTTTATTATAGTCATATGGTGTCTCAAACGGCTTAGATTCACTGTATCCCCATTCTAAAAGTAGCTTTTCAATGTAGTGAGTTTGGCAAAGGGTAATCAATCCTTGCCCTCCAAAGCTTCCTTTCATTCTAAGTATAGTGTCTACGACACCCATATCTTTCATGTCAAATTCTTTCATTAAGGTTTCTTTGATGTCTTTAACCACTGTGAGATCAGAACCAAGAATAAGCATGTCATCCACATACAAGCACACTAGGGCTACCCTGTTTGAGTCGAAACGATAATGGAGACATCTATTAGAGTCACTTGACTTAAAACCACATCTCTTTATCGTTTTATCAAACTTTTGGTGACATAACTCTGGTGCTTGTTTTAGACCATATTGAGATTTATTTAACTTGCAAACCTTTTTTTCTTGACCTTTCATGACAAACCCCTCAGATTGGTTCATGTAAATCTCTTTCATAAGCTAACCATTTAAAATGGCTGTTTTTACAGCCATTTGATGTATCACATAGCGTCAACAGACGTTAAAGCAAGAAAAATCCTTATCGTAGCCACTAAACGTTCTTTATACTTGGCCACTGATCCATCAGGATTAAGTTTTTTCTTCAAGTCTCACTTACAACCTACAACCTTAGCCCCTTTTGACAAATCGTCTAGCTTTTAAGTTTGGTTATGTTGTAGAGAATTTATTTCATCCTCTATGGCTTCTGCCCATAACAATGAGTCACGAGATCTCATCGCTTCCTTATAGGATGATGGATCCTCCTCTACATGGTAAGTCACTAAGTCCTCACCGAAACTCTTACGTATTTGCTCTTTTTCAGATTCTCTATGTGAGACTAACTCAGGAATCACTATGTATTGAGTGTCAGAATAGATTGGTTCAGATGTTGTTGGAGACTCTTGAACCATCTCACTTTGACCTGGTAAGGTCATACCCTTATCTTTGAGAAACGTGTTCTCAAAGAATACTGCGTCACGAGATTCTATCACTTGATTAGTTGATAGATCAAGAAACCGATTGGCGACACTATCTTTTGCACCTCCTCAATACACTCATATGTTAGTTCTAGTTCCCACCTTAGGCCTCCTAGGGTGTGGTATCCTTACATAAGCGATATAGCCTCAAGTCTTGAGAGTATCATACCTACAAGGATGTTTGTGCCATATCTCATAAGGAGTCGAGTCCAACTTTGAGTGCGGCAACCTATTTAGAATGTGATTTGCAGTCTTAACTGCTTCCCTCCAATAGCATGAAGGCATGCTGGCTGTCAGAGCATGGAGTTTAACATTTCTGTTAACGTCCTATTCTTTGTTTCGGCAATGCCATTCGATTGGGGTGAGTAAGGAGCTATAGTTTCAATGATTATGCCATGGGAGTCGTAGAATTTCTTGAACTCAGTCGACTTATACTCTCCTCCTCTATCACTTCTAAGCCTTTTAGTCTTCAAATTGAGTTGATTTTCAACTCTATTTTTGAAGATTGTGAATTTCTTAAATGCTTCGTCCTTAGATTTTAACAGATAAATATGATATCTTGAGAAATCATCAATAAACGTGATTAAATACTTCCGTCCACCCCTTGTCACATGACTTTTAAAATCACAAATATCGAAATGTATTAAATTAAGAAGTTGTGTGCTTCTAAAATCCAAACCAAAAGGTTTTCTAGTAATTTTTGTTTGTGCACACACTTCACATCTGTTAAATCTTGCCGCGAAGTCCAATGATATATTATGAGTCTTAGCGAGTTTAACCATTTTTCTGTAGTTCACATGTCCCAACCTATGATGTAATGTTACGGGATCAATTACATTAGAACTTATATGGTTAACTACTTCATGCTCTAAGCTCAAACGGTACATACCATTAACTAAGTAAGTGTAACCGAAATAATAGGTATTAACAAACATGCTTACTCTACCACCTTGAAAAGAAACACACATGCCAGCATTGCAAAGCAAACTAATAGAAATTAGATTCTTTTCAAATTCAGAAACTACTTTAACATCTTTTAAAGTTAGAATCTTACCAGAGGATAGAGTAAATTCAGCAGCTTCTCGATGGCTCACTCTAGCTGATGCTCCATTTGCCACGATCACCATCTCGGATGCAGTAGTCTTTTCTTCCAGCACTCTTTTATCATTGCACACATGGCAATTAGCTCATGAGTCTAGCCACCAGTCAGAAGTGCTACAGCTGGCCGTACCAGTCAGAATTCCGTACCATTCAGAAGTTCTGCTTCGGAATTCTGCACTCACTCTGCAGATGGCCCACTTGCCATAATTGTGACACTTGTCTTGAAACTTAGCAATAGTTTTCTTGGCAGCTACACGTTTGGGTTCATCCTTAGTTGGCTTGGATTGCACTCTAGGATGCCATTTGGAAGTTGTCACAGCATTAGCAGCAGAGATCTAACTGCTGACTAACTCCAAGTTGCTCCTACTTCGATTCTCATCTTCGATTCTAATGAATCGTTTGAGATCATCCAATCCTATTTGACTTTTCTTCCAGTACATCTCAGTCTTGAAAGACAGCCATGACGAAGGTAGCTTATAAATTATAGCTCCTACCAAGAATGAATCGCAGACATCAATGCCATCAGTTTTAAGCTTCATTCTCAGATTCTTAAGATCTATGACTTGAGGAAGTATCTCTCTATCGCCATCAAATTTCATATCCATAAATTTATCGACAAGATGTGCTTTAGAGAGTGCCTCCTTCTTCTTAAACTGAGCATCAAGATTGCCTCATATTTCTTTAGCAGTATTGAACTTGCTATAGATCTCTACAAGTCTATCGAACATGCAATTAAGCAAGTCGTCCTTGCAGAAATCTTCATCCTTTGCCCATTGAAAATCCTCAACATCTTTAGTGGTCTCTTCAAAAGTACTCAATACAGTATAAAATACATCTAAATATTTTAGATCAAATTGAGTCTTTCGCTTCCAATTGTTGAATTCAGATCCACTAAAGTTTTTCAAGTTTGGGCATTTCAATAGGCACTTGTTGTTTAGCAATTATTGTTCTAACAGTTTTCGTAACCAACGCGTAATTAATCAAATTGAATGCAGAGTTTAGAACAATAGAACCTGATGTTTGTCCAATTCAATGATCCAAGCAAGCAACATGCACAGTAGCCAACACCAACAAGAACCATGCTCCACCAACACGCAAAGTAGCCAAATTCCGACTCTCTCCAAAGAAAAATCGGACCTTTTGCTTCAATTACTTCCCCGATTTCAAACAAAAAGAAACTGACAACAGAACCAACTAGGATCCAAGCTTCACAACCAGGAATTAACAGCAACAAAGCAAAGTACCAAGCTTTGTTTTCTCTCCAGGTAAAGGGCTTGTCAGATTAGGCTCTGAGACCCACGACTCCACCGGTCTCAAGTAGAAAGTCAAGACCAAATAGCCTTGGATCTCTCGTTGGACAAGAGCATCAACTCGCCGGAGATAGCAACTAGTCGGAGACAACAGCTCGCCAGAGAGACTCAAAACCGCTCGCAGATCATCTCCTTGTCATGTAAAGAACAGCTTCGAACAAACCAGAACAACCTCGCTTGAGACACACCGGAGATCGAAGCCAATCAAAGGTCGGGTCTCGTCGGGGATTATCCCACGTTGTCGGAGAAGGAGCGCGACTGTTCTCCGGAGATCTGGAGAACTGCGATGATTGCCGGAGACGAAGAGAGGCGGCGGCGATGGGGATCGCAACAATGGCGGCGGTGACTGCGATTATGGTTAGCGGTGTTCCTAGCTAGGGCGGCACTCGACAGCAAAGGCAGCAGTGGTGCTGGTGTTACTACAGTGGCTGCGGCTAGGGTTTGATTGTTATGTTTCAAGATAGTTGAGAGCACTTGAGAGAAAACCCTAGGGTTGAAACATAACATCCAAGGTATCTAATTTGGAATACCAAGACCGCTGTCTCCAAACAAGTATGTATAGAAGACTAGGCTTACGGTAATAGGATACAATTATACAATAAAAATATACCTTATCTACTGAACACAAATCTTATCTTTATGACGTATATTAAAAACTTATATTTAAGGATATATTATTTATTATAATATTCCTCAACAAACCCTAAACACCAAATAGAAAAACACTCACCCGACATGACAGGTGGGTAACTACTTCTATGGAAGCTATATGGCCTATATTTTACAACATGAAAGTAACGGGTGAGAATAAATTACGCCAAGAGTGAGTGATAGTGATGTAGAACGAGGGAAGACAAGAACAATTTGGGATAGATTTAGAGAAAAAAAGAGAGGATTTAGAAGAGATTAGAGAAGAAGAGAGGAACTCAGGAGGGAAATCATCACAAGATTTTTATTCACTCAAAGCTTTTTGTTTTTCAATGCTTGATACAATACAATACCATGGTATTTATAGGGATTAAGAAACAAAGAAACAAAACTAGAACAAAACAAGGAAATCAAAATAAAGATCTAACCGAGAACAAAGGCACGCCAAGATCTGCTAATACACGCCTAAGTATCCAAGCATGTCAAATCCGTCATTTATGGTTCTTGGACGACCAACGGCTATAGGCATGGGTGAAGAAAGGGAATGGCCCACCATCATTCCCCTCGGCTTGAAAAGAACTCGACTCGAGAGAGTTATGCTTAACGTACCACTCCAGGAAATCGGCATCAATAGCACGAAAATCATCCTCCGAGATAAGCCCTTCTATTTTTCCAGAAAGCAACGATAACCTCAATGTGAAGATGCAGCAAACTCATCAGACAGTACACTCTCAATGGAAAGAGGCTTTTGAGGAAAATCGGGGAGCGATG
This sequence comes from Drosera spatulata, assembly GCA_035668315.1. Taxonomy (NCBI): domain Eukaryota; kingdom Viridiplantae; phylum Streptophyta; class Magnoliopsida; order Caryophyllales; family Droseraceae; genus Drosera; species Drosera spatulata. Next base: position 20,811 of record JAOVYX010015957.1, on the reverse strand, counting down.
GAAGTGTGATCCCTGCAGAATCATGAGTGGACAAAGAAGGAGGCTCGAAGGTACCTCGGTAAAGTGACAAGTCTTCCACATTAAAAACAGGACTAATACTCATATCATCAGGTAAATCAAGTAAATAAGCATTAGGGCCAATCTTTTGAAGTATGAGGTAAGGACCAATAGCTCTAGCATGAAGCTTTTTGAATGTGTGTTTAGGATATCGCTCAGGCCGTAAACGAACCATGACATAGTCATCCTCGCTGAACTCTCTCGCTTTATGATGTACATCGGATGCAAATTTATAGTTCATATTACTCAGTGCAATTTTTTGCCTAATCTCAGCATGCAAGTCCTGTATACAGTGTGCAAAAGATTCAGCAGGCTCAGAAATACGAATATCTGGGGTAAGGGGAACAAGATCAATGGGGTACGAGGAGAACATCCATGGACAACCATAAAGGGACTCATGCCAGTAGAACGATTAACCGAATTATTATAAGAAAACTCATCAATAGGTAAGACCGAATCCCAAGTACCCTGTTTTTCCCCAATAATACTTCGAAGAAGGTTCCCTAAACTTCAATTGACTATCTCAGTTTGTCCATCAGTCTGTGGATGAAACGCAGAGGAAAACTTTAATTTAGTACCACACATTTTCCATAGTGTCTTCCAAAAATAGCAAAAGAAACGCACATCTTTATCAGACACAATGGAAGTAGGTGGACTATACAATTTGACCACCTCTTTGAAATACAGATTAGTAACTTGGACAGAGTCACTAGCTTTGCTGCAAGGGATAAAATGTGCCATTTTGGAGAATTTGTCAACCACAATAAGAATAGAATCGTGACCTCGAGCTGTTTTAAGGAGTCCGAGAACAAAATCCATACTAACATCTCGCCAAGGTTCATGTGGAACAGGCAGAGGAGTATAAACATCGGTGTTATGCTTTGTTGTTTTAGCTAGTTAACATGTACGAAACTGAGACACAATCCTAACAACATCTCGTTTGATACAAGGCCAATAAAACCTATCCTCAACCAAAGCAATGGTCTTATCTCTTCCTAAATGACCTGCAAGTCCTCTTGCATGTAATTCCCAGATTGAAGTCTCTAAGTGATATGCGAGGAACGCAAAGACGACTGTTCCTGAAAAGGTATCCGTCATGAATGACGAAGTCAACAAGATTCCTACGGTTACCATTCAGGACTTCGTTGTAGGTTGTGCTAACATCAGGACAAGAGGGGCATTCATTTTTCATTCTTTCGAATCCGGTTACATTGATATGTATACCGTGAAGGACCCCAACAACTCGACTCAGAGCATTAGCAACCAAATTAGCTTTACCAGTTTGGTGCTTATGAACAAATGTGTATTCATTTAGGAACTCAACCCACCTAGCGTGCCTACCATGAAGATGTCTTTGAGATTTTAGAAATCTCAATGCCTCGTGATCAGAATATAGGACAAACTCCTGAGGAAGAAGGTAATACCTCCAATATCTGAGATTTTAGAAATCTCATACGTTGAGTAAAGTTGTTTCGTATCATTGAGTTTTTCGCTAAAAAAGGCTATTGGGTGACTTCTTGACTCAAAACACCACCTATGCCGACGCCAGAGGCATAACAGGCAACTTCAAAAAGTTTGGTGAAATCAGGATGTCTAAGGACAAGTGCTTTTGATAACCTTTTTTTGATTTGACTAAAGGCTATAGAAGCAGACGGGGTCCATTTAAACTCTCCTTTTCTAAGGTAATCAGTGATGGGTGATATGATAGAACTGAATTCCTTGATGAACCTTCTATAGAAAGTGGCTAGGTCATGGAAGGTACGAACTTGCGTGATAGTCCGTGGTTCAGGCCACTATGTAATGGCTCGAACCTTTTCGAGGTCCACTGCAATACCGTCAGTAGAAATAATGAATCCCAAAAATAGGACCTGAGGCTGAAAAAAAAAAGAACATTTTTTCTCTAAGAGCCTGAAAAACTCGAGAAAGATATTCAATGTGCTCATCTCTTATCTTGTTGTATATTAAGATATCATCAAAATACACGACAAGAAATTTTCCAATAAGAGGTTATAACATGTGAGTCATGGAGCGCATGAAAGTGTTAGGAGCATTGGATAAACCGAAAGGCATAACCAACCACTCATATAGGCTATCTTGTGTTTTAAAAGCGGTTTTCCATTCGTCTCCAAGCCAAATTCTAATCTGATGGTATCCACTCTCAAATCGATCTTAGAATACCAACAAGATCCAGCTAGCATGTCAAGCATATCTTCAAGCCTAGTAATGGGAAACCTATACTTGATTGTGATTTTGTTTATGGCTCTATTGTCTATGCACATTCTCCAAGATCCATCTTTCTTTGGGGTAAGGAGGGCAGGGACAACACAAAGATTGAGACTGTGTCGGACAAAACCCTTAGTGATAAGCTCTTCGACCTGCCTATTTAATTCAGCACGCTCCTTAGGTTTCATCCTATAGTGAGGCAAAGGGATGAGGTCAATGACGTGCTGACTGTCTCTCATTGGGGGTAGCTCGGCTGGTAGTTCATCTGGGATGACATCAGAATAGTCCTTAAGAAGAGAGGTGACTTCTTGTTGGATAACAGAGTCAAATAACCTTGACGAGTCTTTGACAACAGCGATGAGACAAAACTGACTCTCATTTTCTAGCTTTGAAAAAGCTTTGTGGCTGATAAGATGAATGGTTTTTTGAGAGGATATGTGGGGTTTGGATACGAGGGGTTGTTCTAGAGGCTTAGAAGGAGTGAGAGTAATCCTTTTTCCTTTGTGAATAAACACATAAGTGTTTTGCTTCACCATAGTTGGTCACATTATGATCATAAATCCATGGTCGACCAAGTAAAATGTGAGCAACATTCATTGGTAAGACATCACAATAGATTCTCTCGTTATAATCCCCCATTTGAACAGGGACAAGACACCTTTCACTCACTAGAAGAGTCGTCTTGTCAACCCATGCAACTTTAAATGGAGTTGGGTGAGGTTCAGCCTTAAGGTTTAACCTGGATAGAGCGGACTTAGCAATTACATTCATAGTACTTCCACCATCAATTATCAGCTTACAAGATCTGTCATTGCTTCTAATTATGGTTTGAAAGATACTTGTTCGTTTCCACTCATCCTTGTCCAATGAAGTAGACAAAAGGTGTCTTACAACATGGACTTGGTGTTAAGTATGGTCTAGCTCTCCTAAGTCATCATCGTCACCAGAGTATTCGACCGGATCAACAACCTGATCTTCATACTCAAATGGCTCGTGATTTTCTTGTTCCAAAAGTAAGGCTCTTTGAGGACATCACGACGCGATGTTGCCTTTGGCATGACACTTGAAACATTCTACTTGTGAGATGCGTGTTTCAAAAGAAGATCGAGTAATGGATGAGTTTTGTAACCCACTTGATCTAGACACAGGAAGTGCTAAAGAGACAGGGGTTTTGAGAATACCTTCTTTCACAAAGGGCTGTGAAGAAGACCTATAGGGACGTGACTCATTGTTTTGGATTGTCGAACGACGCCAAGAAGAGGGGTAGGTCTTAAAGTACTTCTCTATGTCAAGTGCTTTGTGATAGGCATCCTCTAGAGTGTTAGGAGAATACATTGAAAATTCTCGTTTGATATCAGGTTTAAGACCATTAATGAATCTAGTGAGAGTTACAGAAGGATCTTCATTGACATCACATCTTAACATTAATTCCTCAAAAATGATGAGATAATCAGTGGCACTACAGAAAATAGACTGTTTGCGATTCAACATTTGGTTTATTAACTAATTTCTATAGAACGGAGGTAGGCATTTCTATTTCAATTTTTGTTTCATAACTACCCAAAGAGTGATAGGCGATTCTCCTAACCGTTCTATTGTTCTTTCAATATTTTGCCAATATTTTTTTGCCGACCCAAGCAATTTCATTCTAGCAAAACTGACACGTTCATTATCAGCCATCCCATGCCAATCAAAGAATTCCTCGATGGAATCTAACCAGTCAAGAAAAACGATAGGATCTAACTTTCCGTCATAAAAAGGAGCATCAATCTTAACGTTTTTGATAAGATTAAAATATCCACGGTTAAATTTATCAGGTTGCGGTGACTGTCTATGAGTTCTATGTCGGAATCTTGATCGTCTAGTGTGTAATTCCTCATGGGCATCCTCATGAGGAAAACCATCATCATCTATGTTGAAATTCACTCGACTATTCAACTTGTAATCAAAGGCTTAAAATCAATTTTATTAATATTCTTTTAATTTAAATTATATGGAATTACCTGATTATCTTTTATAAATTTAAAATGACGTAAATATCCTGTAATGCCATGTTGTTTGTCAGAGCGTTTGTCATCCATATGGTTTGCCATCCGAACGTTTTACGTAATTACATATATAATAGATTAGATTATATTAGATATATTAGATTAATTTACAGATGTCATGACTTTCGTTGGAATGTCATGAAAGGCTAAATTATATGAATTTATATATTATATTGATGATTATATTGAGTGATTGATTTACGTTTATTATACTCCCTCCATCCCAAGAAAAATACAACAGTTTGACTTGACACAAAAATTTATATGTGTATTGAATTTATATATAAACACTCATTTATCCTTGGGGTTGTGTAAGAGAGATGAGTGAGAAAAAAATTGAATGAGAGAAAGTAGTAAGACTTAATATGATATAAAGTAAAGCAATAAGGATGTTTTGGTAGTTTCATAGAAAAAATTTAGCAAATATGAAAGTATTATATTTTTTATGATATATTTTAATTAGACAAATATTATATTTTTCATAGTTCAAAGAGTAATAATTGGTCGTGCAACAAACAGTTTATTATTGTAGTCATATAATGAAGTGAAAAACGGATTTGTGTCATAAAACATATATATTTGATTAAAATCTAATAATTAAAATTATAACATTAATAATTAAAATTTAAATTTTTATTAATTTTTTTTAATCTTAATCATTGTATTTTAACTGCACAGCAGGTAAATCCTCCAAACCTTATAATGAAACCCCCATTTGGCAACAGAACTCTCGCCGTAATCACCAATCCCAATCCGCAAGGCAAACCCATCCGCCCTCTTCCTCATCGCAGCCGACTACGAGTTCTCGATCCTCTCACACCAGTCAATCATCTCCATCCATCTCAATCGATCTGAATCCTCTCCAATTAGATCTCTCGATTTTTGAATCACTTACACGGCCATGGGGAAGAACGAATTCTTGACCCCGAAAGCGATCGCGAATCGTATCAAGGCGAAAGGCCTCCAGAAACTCCGATGGTACTGTCAGATGTGCCAAAAGCAATGCCGAGACGAGAACGGATTCAAGTGCCACTGCATGAGTGAATCACACCAACGTCAGATGGAAGTCTTCGGCCAAAACCCTAACCGGATCGTAGACGGTTATTCGGAGGAGTTCGAATCGGCGTTCCTTGAGCACATGAAACGGAGCCACAGGTTCAGTAGGGTTGCGGCGACGGTGGTGTATAATGAGTATATTGCTGATAGGCATCACGTGCACATGAATTCGACGCAGTGGGCGACGCTGACAGAGTTTGTGAAGTATTTGGGGAGGACTGGGAAGTGTAAGGTGGAGGAGACGGAGAAGGGGTGGTTTATGACGTATATTGATAGGGATTCAGAGGCGTTGTTTAAGGAGAAGATGAAAAATAAGAGGGCGAGGGCGGATATCGTTGATGAGGAGAAGCAGGAGAGGGAGATCAGGAGACAGATTGAGAGGGCCGAGCAGTTGATGCCTGAGGGCCGAGAGAGGTCGTCAGAAAGGGACGGAGAAGCAAGTGGATTGCTCAGGACTGAGAATGGGGGCAAAGTTGTGTTTGCATTGGGCGTGGGAGGCGGGGCGAAAGGAGAAGGGTTGAAGGGAGAAGGATCGAAGGTTAATAAAGTGTTTGATGATGGTGTAGGTGAGAGGAACGAGAAGAAGGGTGCAAATAAGTTTAGTGATGGGAAGTCGGTGTTGGATGATTTGATGAGGGAGGAGGAGAGGGCAAAGGAAGTAAGTAACAGGAAGGACTATTGGTTATGTGAAGGGATAATCGTAAAGGTGATGAGCAAGGTGTTGGCTGATAAGGGTTACTGCAAGAAGAAAGGGGTTGTGAGGAAGGTGATAGACAGGTATGTCGGGGAGATCGAGATGATTGATACCAAGCATGTGTTGAGGGTTGATCAGGAGGAGCTCGAGACCGTGATTCCTCAAATTGGTGGGCTTGTTAGGATTGTTAATGGGGCTTATCGGGGATCGAATGCGAGGCTGCTGGCAGTTGACACGGATAAGTATTGTGCTAAGGTGGAGATTGAGAAGGGGTTATATGATGGGAGAGTGCTTCCTGCTGTTGAATATGAAGACATTTGCAAGATCGGGGCATAAACCATATTTGGTATGTTTTGTATACCATATCTGAACGGCAAGAAACAGGTTTGAACTTTCAGGTTGAATGTTACTTATTCCATGCAGTCGTCTTTCTTTTATGCTACCTATTGATCTTATAATTTGAAATTCACTTTTCATTTACCGAGAACATGGTTCGCTTTGTTTATTGAACGGTTCCAAATTTCCTGCTGGTTAGGATTTTGAGTAACATTTCTAGGTCGCTTTGAATATTTAATGAGATTAGCCTTTAACTGTCTGGTTGTGCTTGGTTCCATGTTTTTTGATGACTAGGAAACTATATCAATTGCTTATAGTGTTAGGCATTTTTACATATAACCACCCCAAATACTAGAAATTTACCACAAAAAAAAAAAAAAAAAAACCCACCTCAATTGCATTTCACATCATATTTAGTGATTGGAGTAGTGTTTTTAAAAATAGATTCAATCCAAGTTGCTTCACCAATTTGTCTGATATCAAATTTCGTTGCGAACCTGAATCATAAAAAGCAGTAACCTTGCTCATGCGCACTTGGATATAGAGTCAAAACAGCTAGTCTTTTCTACTGGCATTAACTGATTCTCTGTCATCATCCTCGATTATAAGTGCTTTCTGAACCTGAGCAGATTGCGAAATACCAACTGATTATGAATTACCCTGCTCGCTTTCACCGAGTTCCATACATGCCAACTTCTCATCAGGTTCCTTCGAACTTTCAATTGTTTCTTCTTGATGACTGACAAAAGCCGCCTTCTTCCCTGTTGAATTGTTCGTTTTCTTTTCTCGGAGTAAAATCCTGCATCTCTCAACTGTGTGACCAATTCCCTGACAATGGTCGCATAGTTTCTTGACAGATGAATTGGATTTCCTGCTGGAATTGCTAGTTTGTGCCTTCTCGGAACGCTTCTTTTGTTGTTGCTGATGTTGACCAGGCTTCTCATCTCAAGCATCATCAATATCACGCACCTCAAACAAAGCTAGTTCAGTCCGCAGCTTGTAGTTTAGGCCTCCCTTGTACTTCTCCAAGGTAGAAGGGTCAAACAAATTCTCTGGCAATGCTACAGCAAATTTTCAAAATTCGGTCGTGTAGTCTTGAACGCTCTAACCGAGCTTTTGCCTCAAGAATTACCATCTCCCCTTTAGTTCATCCTCATAGCCAAGAAGATAAAACTGATTGCGAAGAGTAATGACGAATTGCTTCCAAGTCTGGACAGCTGGTTGCGGATCATGTTCTTGACCAGTTGCATAGGCTTCCCATGCGAGTGCATGACCACTTAACCTCATCCTTGCAAAGGTGATCTTTTGAATCTCGGTATACCCTTTTGTGCTGGAGTAAACATCAAGTTGCTTCAACCAGCCAACTAACTTCTCAGGATCCAATTCTCATCTATGACTTGGAATTTCAATACGAACATCCATCTTAAACGGTTCAAGCGAAGGGATTTCCAACTCTTGAGATCAGCTGTAAGGATAGGATTTGTAGGAATGCCCTCATCGGATACATGAGAAGCATCTTCTTTACCCTTACTGGAATTCATCATGGCAAGTATCATCTGCATCGTCTTCCCTATATCAAAAATTCTTTGAGTAAGAGCTTCATCAGCATTACATGCATCCCCCTGACTCGACATCTTGGGTTTCTGTCTTTTCTTCCCGATTTGAGTGTTTACTGCACTCAAATCCGCTTTCAAAGACCGTCGACCGTGCGTCAACTGATCCCGTGATCAAATGTCGCTCTGATACCAAAATATGATCTGTCCTAGTCTTAAATTTTGTAGAGATATGTAATAACAAGAGAATAAAGAGAAAGATTTTTTTTAACATGGTAAAACCCCAAAATACGGGGAAACATCCACGGCCAAAAGGCGAAAATTCTCTACTATGCAACCTTGAAAGAAGTACAAGAAAAAGCAAGAGTTTGTGGCTCAAACTCTCAATCCTCCTAATCTGTCTTCCTCTCCTTTCCTTTTCCAGCGAATCCCCCGCTAACATTTTCGAACATGTTCCTCTATAACAAGGAATCAGTTCATTTTCTAATAACTACCCACTAAGTAGATAAAACTACCAACTATGCGGATACAGCTTCCCACTAACATCTTAGGAGACACAAGTTGTGGGCATAATTTTATGCCTCCTTTATGGAATATATTTGGCCAGATCATTCTCGTATCAGGCTCTCATAGATGACATTAGGGCATGCTCATATAATATCTGACTATGAAGTATCAGAATACTTTATTTTCTCTTCCTGAAACTATTTGGCTGTTTTGGGTGCAATATTTTGTTAGTCGGTTCCCTTGAGATTGACAAGCTAAGCTATGGGAGATCTCGAAACCAAAGACCTGATTATGTTGGCCCATATCAACCAAGTTATTTCATGAAATACATGGTTCCTTTGGGGAAACAGCGCAAAAGTTTCAGCCCCATAAGACAGTGCATTAAATATAAAGGCATCACTCAAACTTTTGGCATACACGTTAACTATGATCTATGAAACCAAAACTTAAGTGAATACAAGAAAAATAATTCATAGATCAGAAGAAGAAAAAAATATTCAAGGTTAATTAGCAAGACATATCGAAGAGAAATGTAAGTCAACCAATAAGCTCACCTACATGAAACAATGATCATAGATTAGAAGAACAGAATTAGTTTAAGTAATTATCTTAGCATCATAGCATGCAACAAGGGCATTGGTAGAGGACATTCCTCTCAACTTACACCAGAAACTCGCTAGCACATGCACCAGATCTGCCAACTGCAGCAAAGCCATCCAAGATTACCATTAGAAAACATAAGCTTTTATCGCCAAAGAGGTGTTCTAGAATACCATCATGGAGCAAGCATATTTCAGCAACTTGATTTCCATGTAATACCACCTCACCCTATTGGAAAGCTGACGTACTGAGACGAGTCACGAGAGCTTCTCTCAACGCGTTAACAATAATACTACCTTGGATAATTTTTATCTCAACCAGTAGATTGGAACTTGGAATTGCTCCAACATTGCTCAAATAACCATACCAACTTGGATAAGCTTTTTCATTAGGTAGGATTATCGTCAAATAACCATCTAAGCATTGCTCAAATAGATTCCATGCTTTGTATTTTTGTTGGTGTTGCTTGTGCTAGTAGGACAAACTCACTGAAAAAACTCATAAAATATACAATTACAACGACAAAAACCAACAACAGTTATTAACAGTGCCAGCAGTTGTAGCAACAAGCAGAACCGACGAAACCAGCTGAACCATCAACCAACAGATCCTAGTAACAAGCAAATAGCAAAAACCAGCAACATTTAGTGACATAAACCACCAGTGGATTGCAGCGACAAAAACCAGCAGAAGCTGCAACTAGCAAAATCCAACAGTTGCAGCAACCAAGCAGAACTGGCGAAACCAGCAGAACCAGCAACCTAGAAACAGATCCCAAAACAACAAGCAACAAGCAAAAACCATAAGAACCAGCAGATTAGTTGAACCTACAATCAACAAACAGATCTTAGCAACAAGCAACCAGCAAAAACCAACGACAACATTTAGCGACAAAAAACAGCAGCAACTTGTTGTAGCGACAAAAACGGCCAGTGGCTTGAAGCGACAAAAACCAGCAGCAACTAGCAAAACGAGCAGTTGCAGCAAACTAGCAGAACTGGTGAAACCAGCAAAACCAACAACCTACAAATAAAAACCAGCAACAGTTGCAACTAGCAAAACCAACAGTTGTTACAAACATGCAGAACTGGCGAAACCAACGGAACCAACAACCTACAAACAGATCCCAACAAGAAGCAACCACCAAAAACCATAAGAACCAGCAGATGGCTGAACCTGCAACCAACATAGAGATCACAGCATCAAGCAACCAATAAAAACCAGTAGAACATGATTTATTGCCTCACAGCAATATTTATGTTTGTTGCCCTTCACATCAAGATGCTAAAAGACAGAATAATTTTTTGTGGGTTGTTTTTGGCTTAGAGTAAACATTGATGTAAGCAATACCTATTGATTAATAAAGCAATGGTAACTCAAGGTGGTTCCTATAAATAAATCACTACATAAAAAACATTCATACATAAAAAAACATTCTTCATCGAGCTTAATCGGGGTCTTGCTCTTTCTCTTACTCTTGTTCTTCCTATCAGATTCATATAATTTTTTGTAAGCTGTAAACTTCCTTTTATAAATTTGGAACCACTGTTTTGCTATTTCATCTCTGTATCCGCTCCCAGTAAACGTGCAATGGTGGCAAAGGCGCATTTGGGACCTGTATGATGGAGACGAAGTGACCGTTGAAAAAACCGATCGAGACAATCCGTCTTTCCTCGGGTGGTGGCGGTGATTAGTGTAGGGGGAGGATTGTTAGGCTTCCTCCCATGGGAGAATGTAACACGAATACAACATTGTAGTAATCAGCAACCAACCAACCCATTTTAAGCAAATACATCCACTTGTCTAGCGAAGCCGGCCGATCAAGAATGTTGCAATCCAGGTTTCCCTTGATTTTTTTATACCCTTGATCGCCGTAAAAAACAATCTATATTTATCCTGATGAGACAAAAGATTCGTGGTTAAAAATCAAACTGTGTGATCCGATGAGATGAAATGGAAGATTTTTATCCTTTGCTTCCCCCAACTTCATCTATGATAGAGATGATTTTATTTGAAAAAATAAACATTTCTTTGATCAAATAGTTACCTTCGTGATGTATAGAATTTAGAACTTGGATTGCTTTTTGAGTTGGATTAATCATTGTTTCATGACCTGCAATATATCAACAAAAATTATTTTCATGATACGAATCATGAAAATACCAAAAATTTAATACATTTAGATTGTAGGATAAGATTTATTACCTTCATGATGAAGTCGTGGTGTTGCATTTGTCATCTCTAACATTGCTTCTTGTTTTTTTTTTTTTTTTTTTACAAATCTCTTCTTGATAGGCTTGATTCCCAACATTTTTATATGAATTGGTTTTATTAATAATTGAACATATTATCTTGGTGATGATATAAGGATGACTTTTTTTACCTGTGTTATTACATTGCGATGCTGGAAACAATTCCAAGGTCCTCTGAACGACATGGAACCTCTTTGTGTGCAATTCCATTAATACTGTTTATCGGTCCCCATAACTTCTTGGTGATCCCTTGCTGATTTTAATGATGAAGATCACAAAAGCTGGCTATTCTGATGCATTTGATTTCTTCTTGGTGAGATATTACCATCATGCTTCGTCTTTTTATCGTTAGATCCTCAAAAGCTCCATGACTTTTTCCTCGTTCGATCGAAGACATTGCTGGTTTCTTCTTTTGTAGCAGATCTAGCACAAGGTTCGATATTAGATCGACCAAGCGCTTTAAAATGTGTTTGATGTATGATTTTTCTGACGCATTAGATCTACAATACTTCTCTTGGACCATTCCTAGATGATAACCTGCATCGCCATCTTCGACCTCTTCTCCCCTCGTTTGCTCCTCGAAGTCTAATTTCCTCCAGGATTCGTCTACGACTGATAAGGGAATAAGAACTCCACGAGCATTGATGATTGATATTTCATGGGCACATGATAATCTGTAGGTGAGCCGGACTTGGCAGCCATAAGCATCTCGGTTGTATCGTAAGTTACGTGATTTCTTTAATTCCTCTAATATTACATTCAAAGCTACTGCACTCACACGACCACGTAGCTTCTCAAATAGTGGTATACTATGCTCATGCTTCAACACAAAGATACTTCGTTGTAGTGAGGCATTCACCTCAATAATCTGTCCTTCACACAATTAATGTATGTGCTTCCACATGTTTAGTAAGCTTCCTCTCGAATTGGGACGTACCTCTTTAGTTTGGCACGTTGGCTTTTCGCTCGATTTGTGATCCTGTTTCCAAAATACATCATTTTGTTTGTCCATGTAGCGACGTTCTTCTCTTTGTGCGGGAACAACCACATGTCTAAATACATCATTAGCTTCCTATGTCATTCAAGTATTTCCCTCAAGGCAGCGTATCGGACGTAATATGAGTTAGTATTGGGAGCATTGATGATTGATGTCCACAATGGGATAAAGTTCGCATTTGTTTTGGACCTTTTCAAGATGTCGTTTTCTTTTTCAACCATAGCTTTCAGCATATGCCATATGCAAAGTAGGGTCGAAGATTGTGGAAAAACATTAGCTACCGCGTTTATCAGTGCCAAACACTTGTCTGTCACGATGAGTCTTGGTAGCGAACAGTCGTCCATTGCTTGTCGTAGACAGGAAAGGGACCAAAGGTAAATGTCTTGCTTGTCTTTTTGCAGAAAAACAAATGCCACACAAAACGTTAGGGCTGTCGAGGTCATTCCTACAATTTCTAACAATGGCATTCCTGCATTGTTTGTGTTGTATAAAGTGTCCATTAACAACACATGCGGAGAAGCTCTAAGCTCTAAGCTCTAAGCTCTAAGCTCTAAGCTCTAAGCTCTAAGCTCTAAGCTCTAAGGGAGGATGGATGTGCAAAAAATAATTCCTCCACCCTATATTCATTATCGTGTCAATATCTGCTCAAACCAAAGTTAAAAGGAGTTTTCCTTTAACTTCTTATCAAGATTTTGAAGGGATAGTTGTTTGCAACTGAATGAAAATCTTACCTGTGAAAATATTGATTTTCTTGTAATAAATGCAATAGTTGTATCCGATTTCCTCCTTCTGCTTGAAGTACGTTATCTGTATGCCTTGCATTGTAAATTATCTTGATCGTCGAAACATTTTTAACGTCTTGTTCCTTGATCCTTGTTAGGATATCCCTCGGTCTAACCCTATGATAAGTCATCTCCCATATAGACTCCATTTCGTGCGGTTTTAATTTTCCTGTTAGCGAATTTTATGTTTTGTGCATGTTATTCTTCTGTAATAAATTATTTAACTAAAACATAAGATGTTTTGGAGTATTTTTTACCTGCATGCGAATGACCTTCAAAGTGAGTTGCTTCACAATGATTGTAGAAACCATTTGTAACCCTAACTATCCATCGACCATCATCAATCGGTTTGAATTTTCCTTGTAGACGAAATGGACAATTGTGTTTTTTTGTCCCTGTCTTCTTTATCAATTTTTTCATTAGTGTATAGGTTTTGATTAGCTAACAATGCATTGTGAGTCTATCTGTGATAAGAATGGAAGTTCTAATCGTCAGTACGAATCCCATTTTGTGTCCAGTTTCCTTTACATATTCGATCAACTTGTCTCGGATCACAAATTCTTGCACAACAGCACATATAATCAAAATTGAAAGCGATTCATCAATGTGCCATATAAATCCATAGATGGGCGTGTTTATACTGACATACTTATACCTAGAATAAACTAATTTAATAGTGCCATTTACCTACTATTTAGAAAAAATCAAATTAACAAATCCCATTAGCAACAAATTACTAACATACTTATACCTATTATATACTAACACACTTAAACCTATTAACAACTTTGGGGAAGTTGTTGCTATCAAGCGACTCGGAAGGGGCTCACCCTAAGGAGAGATGGAGTTTAAGAATGAAATTCTAACTATGGCCAAAGTGTTGCTCACAAATCTTGTCAAGCTTGTTGGTTTCTATTTTGAAGCAAAAGAGAAAATACTCGCGTACTAATTTGCGGCCAATGCAAGCCTTGATATGCTCCTGTTTGGTATGCATTCACCTTTCACTCTTCATAATATGAAACAGTATTTCAATTCCATCAAAGTAAAAAGAACTTACCATTTGAGGATCAAATGCTTGTTGTCGTGCCAACAATCCTATTATATAACTAGTTATTTATAGAAACAATTTGGTGCAACCAAAATAACTACAGGTTTCATCATAATATCTCTCAAAACGCATAAGACGAGTAACATCCTCACTGATCATCTGGTAACTCACCTGTAAACGGAATACATAACCCGTGAGTATGAAACTCAATAACCTAGAGTATATGTTTCACATTTGCAGGGTATTTCCCCAACTATGACGAATCGATGAGTACCAGTAAAACAGTTTTATGTTTAATAGAAAATATGTACACTATATTATGTATATGTGTTTTGTATGAATTCATGTCGCTTGAGTCCGTTGTTATTATTATGGGCCCATGACTCGAGGAATCCCAACAGTTACAGATTTCAAAACATGCCATTCGTCTATCGGGTTATAAGAATCCGTCGATTCGATACGTACGTGTCAAGATTGTACGTCGTCTTACACTTTATTGGATAAAGTGCGCTTTCAACGGGCACTATTCGCCCCTCGTTGGAATAGATTTAGGCCTCCCTGCAAAGAATAACCATTGGCCGTGTTACGTCCGGCGTTGAAGCTGCCGCATACATGCTAAGAGGATGAGGGCTGTCCAACGCTCTCTAGCTAGTTCAGTTCACCCATGACGATGACTCGATAAAATTGGCTAGAGTTCAGTCTCAATGACATTCACATGACATTCGATGGATTCAAGAAGAGAGCTTACGTTCGACCTTCTTCACGCAGGTTCAGCACAAGAAAATAATAACAGAGTCGAGCTCAAGCTCAAGACACTCTCAAGAGATTATAACAAATGACTTGACGAACCAAGAGATTATATACAGCCCGTCGCGGGCGCGACAATTTAATTTTGAGAATCAAAAAATTCCCCTGGATTGCGGCCACAACCAATCCCGTCGCGGGCGCGATGGTGCTGGTTTGCTAGAAACACTCGCATTTCATCGAACACCTATGAAAATCCCCCATACATCAATTCTATAGCATATAACACGCTTTATATGATTCCATTTCAACACAAATAAGATCTCAGAGGTGCACAAACAGCGTCGGATTCATGAACGAAGATAAGGCGTGGAGTCGGGTTCGGTTACCTCAAAAGTGTTCGTTCCTCTCGTCTGTAGAATATTGTTGGAAATAGTTCGGTTACCCTGCATAGATGAGTGCAGGGTATGGGCGATATTGTTGGAAATGCGATTGAATAAACTATTGAATAAGTGAGAATTGTATGATTAGTTTGCACTCATCTATGTAGAATATTAGCCAAATTTTGGGTGGCCTGAGGCGAACCCTTCCTGTTGTAATGAAGCATAATTAATAATCACCGGATTTGAATATATATTGGACATCAATAAACATATATCGAACATCATTAACTGTTCCGTAACAAAAATATATGGCGAAGACACCCAAACAAGTATGTTCTTGTCATCCATCAGTAGCTAACGATCACACCTACATTTACCCGATAAATGCCTCTTGCTAGACGCCGGAGATAAATCCTTGGACTATTGTAAACATCGGAACTTTAAACAATGATATCACATGCTCCATACACAATATACAGTGAGCACCCTACACGTTCCAAAGCAACTCATCCTATACATCATGTAACTACTCAAAAGCAGTAAAATAAAGCTACAGCAAGCATATATTGCAATAACAATAAACCAAACAGCAAGCAGCAAAGAAGCTTCAATCATCATCTCACAGTCGAATGAAACCAGCTCATGCTCATCCATGCGAAGAGAACACAACCTGGTTATCACTGAAAAAAAAAACATCCAGGTCATCCGAGATAATTTCACCCTGTATAAAAAGAAAAACAGTTGCAGGCAACCCCCATCGCCGTTGAACATTCAGGTCATCCGCATCCGGTACAAAGCCCCTCAACAAACAGGCCTCGTCCTGTAGATGCCCAAAAGGAGAATAACAGCCAAATAATCTTGCATCGAAAGAACAAATGGGAATGTGAATCCGGCATCTATGAGCAATAAAGACACATACCATCCACAATCCGACCAGCAGGAATGTATTTGTCTTAAGTCCCACGCTTTTCCTTCGCAGCCAACCACGCAATAAACGCATGCCTCGGAATGCCACCTTTGAACCAAACCCTCTCGATGCCAAGTTACAACCTATCCTCTAATTCGTAGTGATTCAATTGTTCGCAGAGTAGAAGTTCAAAAACTGGATGAAGAATCTGGCAGGGCTTGCCAGAAAGGTTGAATCAAGGGGACTGAGATGAAGAATTTGAAGAACCATAATATAATGCTAAAATGGATCCAACAAACTTACATTGTTATCCAATATAATGGTTGCCTCCACAGCCGGAACATTATCAGATTTCCCCATAAAGCTAGAAGTTGCAACATTATGATCCGGATGCAAGCGAAAGAAAAACCTATGTTCAACATAGAAATGTATACATGTCTAGTTTATGTTGCGCATAGTGCAACTCTAAGCCACAATCCGATCAGCATCAAAATGACCATAATACCATATCCCAACCACATGTCAGAAAAATCTACTACTGTTGTGACACACTTCTAAAAGGAAAGACGACCTATGAACAGTACTACATAGAAAAATCAATACATACGACTCAGTTATCCAATGAGAACTTCAAATTTCTTTTGTTGTCTTTTCTTCCCTTTGCATGCACTTTAGAAGTATGACATTGAGTCTTCTTTTTGAAACGTCTTCCTCGGTCAAACTCTTGCTATTCCTCGTCGTTGTCATCGTCATCCTCACCATCTTGCATTGACTCTGGTGGAAGGGGAGTTTGCAACTGATTTTGTCTAAATTGGATAAATCCAAATGAAGCGTGCTGTGATATATGCAAGAAGACCACTCATGGGATGGGGATGATCGTACTTGCATCCACGATCCATGATACAGGAACTCAAAAGTTTCAAGTGTATTTATTAGTTCGATAACATAATCTGATTTATAATAACTATCAACCTTGGACCCACCTAAATGTCACGGGGTTAGAATTTCACTATCCGTACGGCACTCAAGTTACTCACTCCTTCACTCGAGTTCCGCCTAACTCGTCACTCAAAGGTGATTCTTAAGAACACAAGAGAATTTTGGACTTGGAAACAAACTTTGTATTATGAACACTTGGAAGCTTACAATGTATGTTTTGTATTTTCAAGAATGAGATGAGATAAAATGGTTTGGCCAAAAGGCCTCACCCCTATATATACAAGTCCTATGGAGAGTTCTAGACTTGGCATCTAGACTCCTCCCAAGATATTTACATAGAATATTCTAAAGAACTCTTCCTAACTCTAGACAATTCTAGAAAATTCCGGAGAACTCTAGAAAGGTATGGAGAAGTCATGAAATTTATGGAGAATTCTAGAGAATTCTTCAAGACCAACCTCTCGACTTAGCTTGCCCGTGACATGCTCCTCCACCTATGTCGCAGACGTCCTCGTCGCGACGGAGTTGTAGGCCTCGATCTGATCCTTGAATTGCCACAACGAGTCTTCGAGCTCCCAACTTGCCTCCTCCATTGGCAAGTTCTTCAATTTGATAAGATACTCCTTGTAGCGCGGTATCCCTGACCTCCGGATCTCTTGATCGGCCATGATTTACTCCACTTCCTTGTCATAAGAAGTGGTCACTGCCCCCGTTGGTGCGCGGATTGATATGCCTCGATCCGGGTCTTCCTCATCATGGTGGTATGGCTTGAGATGACTTACGTGGAAGACCGGATGGATCTTGAATCGTGGTGGGAGTTTCAAGTGATAAGATGCCTTCCCCACTTTCTTGATTGTCGGGAAGGGTCCCTCGTACTTCCTAACGATCCCCTTATGTACCTTTCTCAGCGTCTTGTATTGTTGGGGAATGAGCTTAACCATGACAAGATCGCCAACTTGGAACTCCAAAGGCCTACGATGCTTGTCGGCCCATTTCTTCATTTTCTTGGCTGCTTTGTTGAGGTAAGAGCAAGCCATCTCCACTTGTTCATGCCACTCCTTAGCGACCTTGAAAGCTGCGAGGCTACTCCCCGTGTAGCCACCTGCAAGCGAATTCGGAGTCAAGGGTTGTTGTCCCGTTGCCAACTCGAATGGACTACTCTCTGTTGCCTTCGACTTTTGTAAGTTAAAGAAGAATTGGGCAACATCGAGCAACTTCGCCCAATCTCGTTGATTGGCACTTACGTAGTGCCTGAAATAAAGTTCCAACAAAGCATTCACCCGTTCGATTTGGCCGTCAGTTTGGGGGTGAAAGCTGGTAGAGAAGTTGAGATCCGTCCCCAAAAGCTTGAAGAGCTCCGTTCAAAACCTGCCCGTGAAGCGAGGATCTCGATCGCTCACTATGCTTCTCGGAACTCCCCAATTTTTCATCACATGCTTGAGGAAGAGATGTGCCGCTTCTTCGGCTTTGCAATTGGTCGAAGCGGGAATAAATGTCGCATACTTGGTGAAACGGTCGACTACCACTATAATCGACTCACACCCCTCAGATTTCGGCAGGGCACTTATGAAGTCCATGAAAACACTCTCTCATGGTCTTGATGGAATGGGAAGTGGTTCCAAAAGTCCTCCCGGCGAACATTGCTCCAACTTGTCTTGTTGGCACACAAGACATGTTCGCACATAAGTCTCCACGTTCGTTTCCATATTCAGCCAATAGTAACATTCACTTACCAAGGCCATAGTGCGATGCACCTCGGGATGTCCGGCCCATTGAGAGTTATGACACTCTCGAATGATCTCCTTCCTCAAGTTTCCCCATTTGGAAAGATAGACCTGCTTGTCCTTTGTATAAAGGACGTCGTCTTCGAGCCAAAAACGACGGGTCTTTTCCTCTTTGGCGAGTTATACCACACTCCTCGCCATTGGATCTTGCTTAAGCCCCTCCTTGATCTGCTCCAAGAGAGTGCTTTGGGGCCTTGATAGAGTCACAAATGCCGCCTTGCGACTCAATGCGTGTGCCACTGAGTTTGCCTTTCTCGGCTTATAGGCAAACTCGAAGTCGAATTTCGCTAAGAAGACTTGCCATCGCGCTTGCTTCGGAGTCAACTTCTTTTGAGTTTGGAAATAGCTCGTGGTGACATTGTCCGTCATGACCACGAACTTTGCTCCCAATAGGTAATGCCGCCATGTTTGAAGACAATGCACCATCGCAGTCATTTCCTTCTCATGGATAGTGTAGCGCCTCTCCGTCTCATTGAGATTTCGGCTCTCATATGCTATTGGGTGTCCCTCTTGCGTAAGAACTCCTCCAATAGCAAAGTCTGAGGCGTCGGTGTGCACTTCGAAAGGCTTGGTGTGATCGGGTAGGCTAAGAACGGGTTCTTCCATCATGGCCTTCTTGATTTCCTCGAAGGCCCTCGAGCATGCCTCCTACCAAATCCAAGTCTTGTTCTTCTTTAAAAGATCCGTCAAGGGGGAAACCATTACCGAGTACCCCTTTACGAATAATTCGGATTTCATGCATAGCACCTAATTAAATCATCCTCCTAATTCGGATATTGCACCTATTTCGGATTTCATGCTTAGCATGTAATTAACGGAAAAACAACATAGAATTGGAATCATCATCAACCCGACAGTATCCACACAACCAATGAATCGAGCAAACCAGACATCGTCACAATCAACCGATCCAACCCCATAGATCACCAACAATATGATCCAGAACATGAAAGCCCTGCGAGAGTACCTTCCCTTTGGTCTTCTCTTGTCACTCCACCGGGACCATGCAAGCTCCATCATCCTTTACTATGCATATGGCACTAGTAAAGGGGATCGTGAACGTCTTTACCTTATCCAAAAAGTCGAGCCCAAGGACAAGTGGATAATCATTCATAGGAACAACCGAAAGATCAATCGTTCCTTTCCATTCTTCGATACGTAGCTGCACGCCATGGGCTACGCCATAGATTGCCTTGGCCTCCGAGTTTACCGCCTTGAGTAAGCCCTTTTCCTCGACCACTTGGAGACCAAGTCTCTTTGCCTCTTCCAACGAGACAAAGTTGTGTGTTGCCCCGGTATCAACCAAGACTCGGGTTGTGTACGGTCCGATCCGCGCTTCGATGTACATCAACCCTTTTGATGACGGTTTCTCCTTAAATGCCTTCACTACATTGAGGATCCGAAGCGATCCCATCTTGATCGGCTCTTGGACGGGTTCCTCCTCTACCCGTGCCGCCATCGCCTTGAGTGCCTTCTTCTTTGGGCATTCACGAACATAGTGAGGGCCATCACATAAGTAGCACTTCACCTCTCCTTTGGACTTCCCCGTGTCCTTGGAGGTGGTCTTGCTCCACCCTCGGTTGTCGCCCTTGCTCGACCCATCTTTGGAGGAGTTGGATGGTTGCTTGCCTCGGTCCTCCTTGTCTCCTCCACCTTTCTCAAAGTTGCCCTTCGAACTCTTGCTCCGCGAGGCATCGTTCCTCTTGAACTCAACAAGAGACTCCGTTGATGCTATGGCGTTGGCAAGATTTTGTACCCCGTGTCGCTGTTACTCTTGTTGAGCCCAAGGTTGGAGACCATCAAGGAAATAAACGAGCTTGTCATCACTACAAAAAAATTGCACTTTAGCTACGGAATAATTTAACGACGGATATTTTCCGTCGCTAAAAATTAATAATTTA